>JAOWBL010000008.1:9156577-9185078 GCA_028564865.1 Zenarchopterus dispar
GGTGACTCCGGAGCACGGATCACCACACTTCAACATGCACAGCCTCTACTGTAATCCAGGCTGGTTCTGGTTCTGGTGATGTCTGTACAACAGTTCCATCATCCACATCCAACTTCTGTACTGCAATTCATCTGAGTTACTGCCTTAATTACAAGTGCTTATACAGTAAATGTAGTGTCAACATGTTCATGCAAGCATGTTTTCAGAATGTTGATTAGTTTGGGCTTTTTTCCACCCTTATTCCCAACTATGATGTTGTACCCAAAAAAGGTGTACTGCTTGGTATGAAAGATGATGAATGATTTTCAAAGTTAGTCTACGTGAGCTTGAAATGTCCTGAACAACTCTTTACTTCAGCTTTTGTCTTATCATGGACATTCTCTACCTCGGAGATAAACGAGTCTTGATAAGCCACCGAATGAGTGTACCGGTATGATATTTATTCACCATTGCCTGATGCCTTACTAGTTGTCCTAGCGTTGTTTGATTTATTTTTGTTGCCTAAAGTATATGTTTTGTAAGGATAAGCAACAGCTGTTTAAATAATGTTTATATATTCACAGTGCTGAGCTTATCTTTGCATCTCACAACAGTCATTACTGCGATTTTTTAATGTAACAAACGTGTGAATGGTCTCGCAAATATATGAGAAGCAGTAGCAATTATCACTCAGAGTCTTTATTCTTTTTTCCACTTTATGCGTTGAACCACCTGGACAGGGGACTTTGGGACCAAATGTGTCCAAAAGTGTGCTACATAAGATCAAATAAAATCAGACTCTTTCTTTTATCTTTTCTTTGTGGAGTTTTTTTTTTATGAGTCATTTTAACTTAATCGTCTCCAGGGTATCTCAGGTGATGGTTTCTGGCTTATAATTTGATCATAAATGTTAGTGAAACATACAATAACAGCAATAACTGAGTCATTGCCTTGTTTGTTCGACAACTGTACACATTTTATGAAGCAAAGGTTCTTTGGGGTTACATCACTGTGACTGCCTATCCACAGCTGTGTTTAGTTTGGGTGTGGGACGGTTGTAAAAGATCACTTGTAAGGTATTATTCTCGCTCACGACTGCAATTTTTGGGCTCCTCCCTTCGCAGAAATGTCATGGGCTCATGTGCTTCTCTCTTGATTTGTGCAAACCTCGACAAAACACCTCAAATGAGAAAGTTCACTGTGTACAGTTGATGTGTGTCACACAGAGCAGAGCAAAGTGACTGCTGTCAGTCATTTTGGGAATTCATCAAACTCTGCTGCAGAGCTCAAAGCAAGAAACCAGCTCACTGAGTAAACAGCTGCACATGTCTGTTGAGGTTTTCTGTGTTTATGGCTTGTCCGATGTCCCGGAGTCTGCTACGAGTCAGAGTTCAAGGATAACTTTACAACTGAGCAGATTTGAATGAACATAAAAGACAAAACATAACTAACTAAACTTCCCGATGAAAGGTTTGAGACATAAACAGTGTGTGAAATACTAAATATTTACTTGCTGATTCCACTGGCATTATGTAAGACATTGATTAGCTGTCAAGAACTGGTAATCAAATGCTCTTGATCAATCACAAGCAGGACTGAATACCAGCAGAGGTTTTCACAGTTTATGTAGCATGTAATGCTACATAAACTACATAAGCGTGTAAATGCCATACATAAACAGCTAATGTTTGTTAAGGTATGAAAATTAAAGTTTGGTAACTCCAAGTCTTTAAAATGCAAATGAATAAAAGCTTTGACCTTCACACTTCTTTTACACCAAATTATGTCTACATCAACCTGTTCACATCACCTGCTTGAAATATTTTGGGTTATTTTGTAAACTTCATCACTACCTCTGACTTTTTTTGTATCATTTTTTAGGAACGTGTTGCAGCCTTCAAGTGGCTGACGAGATGTATATTCGTGACAAATGAAGTTAATGGGGCAAAATTTTAAAATATCTTGGGGTCATACTGTCTACAATTTTTTTTTCTTTATATTTTCCACGCTGTTCTAACTTTTCTCTGATTTGAGGTTTTATAACCACATATACCATCATCGTTGCGTCATCGTTGCTTATGTGGCATGTTACCACTGTGGCTGCAGGAGGTTGAACCAGTTTAAACTGCTATTTGCAGCTCATATATGAGGTCACTAGGTAATTTATTAAAAACTGAGGGTGAGAAAAACAGAAGGGACTTGAAATTGTTTGCGTGATTTCAATATTTTATCAACTTACTTTAACTTTGAAGCTGGATTTACCACCAAACAGTATGATGTATCATAAAATCCTGTTCACCCTGTCTCTTGAGAGTAAACTGTGAAGTTAAATCAATGTTGAGCAGAAGGTAAAGAACTTCAGTGGTCCTACTTGGTCGATTGTCCTACGTGGCTGGCGTGGATCGGCCACTAGGTGGCAGCACACACAAACGAATGGCGGAGCCTGTTGGCGTAGCGCGGGTGGGTGTCTACGAGGGCGAGGCTTTTGTTCAAAACAGGCAGCGACTTTTCCTGTACTGTACTACTACTACCGGCACCAGCCCACTGAAAGAAAGTTTCCCACCTGCGATTTCAGGAGAAACGGTAAAACGCTTGGTATTTGTATTTGATGCGTTTACGATGTCATTGATGACGTTTCGATTTCGATCATAACAAAGAGTGGTGCGTTCACTGATGCGTGCGAGCTGATTTTTATTTAGCATAAAATTTCAGGTACGTTGCTTTAAAAGTTGTTTCTGCTAAAATGCACCAACAGACGTGTATGGTGTGTTTTCTCTCTTTCTCTCTGCCGTAAAACATCAGGAATTTATGCTGCTCCGCCTTTTATTCAGGTTTCAGCCCGAGGGGCTCTCTTGTCTTCTCAGTCTCCCTCGGCTGATGCGTGAACGTGTGTCCACTTGTGTCACCCACCTGCAGGTTTTTAATCCAGCTGTGAGATGTTTGCGGCAGCTACCAAAAACTTCGTGGAGGAGGTGGACTACGGTGGTTTCCTGATCCCGGTCTCCAGCTTGAATGACACCATTGGTCTCCTGACGGTGGTGGTGAAGCGCAAGCGTTTCTGGTTCTGGCAGAGGCCCAAGTATCATCCAACTGATTTTAACCTCAACGACGTACTGACAGGAGACCAACCCATAAGCCCAGGTGTGTATGAAAACCCTTAATGCCAGTGAATGCATCAGATACCTGCAGTGGTTACCAAGTCTTGAAAGATATCAGAAAACCTGTCTCCCTTTTCACAGTTGTTGTGGAGTTAGATTTTATCAAATACAGTGGGACATTTGGGGACAACATTAAAGGAACTGTGGACGCCAGTTTTGTCAACGCTAAGGTCACCCTGGAGGGTAAGGACACCTCCAAACTCCAGTCCTCCTTTGGAAGTTTGAAGAAAGAGGAAGTGGATGTGCAGAAGTTGCTGAAAGACTGCAAAGGCAGGTTAGCTCTTCCCACATGAATCCACCGACTAGTGTGACGGCTTCACAAATATCACGCTTCACCGTTAACATCATCTAAAGTTCAGTCTCTGTGAGATCCATAATCAGAAGAAGTGATCTTTGTCCAACCATAAAGTTTCACACAAATCAGGAGGCCCAGTTGAATATTAACATCTAAAAAGGGTTAAAGTTTTTTCTGTGAATGAAACAAATTAGTTTTTTTTTAAAAAAAAAAATCATGTGTCAGTACAATATAAGTATGTCTTTGTGATATTCTGTCTCAGGGTTCTGGACATGTCCCACTGTCTGATCCAACAGACGAAGGAGAAGCGAAAGCAAGTATTTGGGATTGTGAAAGAGCGTATTGTGACCACTCAGCTATGTTCAGTCATAGAGGAGGTGCAACAGGGCGCCCAGTGTGGGGGGAGTCTGAACTCCTGTGGACCCAAAACCCATAAGGTACAGCAGCTGAAATTGTCACGGGCACTCAAAATACTCTTTTCAGTAACATTCGTGCTTCACTGAGCTGAAACGGTTGTTTTAACGCCACAAGAATTTGATCTTCATGTTCTGTCAGTGTCCCATTAACCTGACACATTTGGGGTTTTTTTTGTGTGTGTGTGTATTACTTTTTAGTATTACTGCTTCTGCATGAAACTAGCGATGAGACTATTATTAGATCTAATGTGTGTCTGTGTGTTTAGGGGGATCGAGGCTACTTCCTCTTCAGTTGTTGCTGCTGTTATTCACTTCTAAATTGAACTGTTGAGTCTAAAGAGAAACATTAATTCTTTCCAAGAGGGCAACATTTTCCTGCATTAAACTGCCTTGTAGCTTTATGGAAAATGTAAAAAAAAAAAAAAAAAATCAATGTGTGCCACAGATGTGTTTTAATGGTCTTTAGAGTGAAACAGTTAAATTATATATATATGTATAAATTAATTGATTTCAGGTTGTAGAGTAGGAGGGTAAAATCCTTCAAATCTGCTCAGTTGTTTTGATTGAAATTCACGAGCTTTGCTGACGTTTGCATGCTTTGTCTCAGATGATGGTCTTATTACTGTTTCTTCAGGTTTCACTGAGGGAAAATGCAAGTTTGAATCAAGACAGTAACATTACCATGGAGATTCCAACCCACACGTCAATAGCCTACGGACTTCTAGAGCTAGAGATAAAACACGATGGGACTTTCAGTAAGAAATCATTTATATCAAAAGAAGGAAACATAAAACTCTTGAGGAAGCTGTGTTTCAAATGTAACTTGTGTTTTTCACAGAGCTGTGTCTGATGTCGGGCACCGAGGGAGGTTTTGAAGCGGATGGCCCCGTCAAGGAAAGCTTTGGTGGTTGTTCAGGAGCTCCTGCACATTCCTCTGATAACAACCGCCTCCGAAAAGGTAAACAACCCCTCTCCTCAGATTTCTTTCCTCCACTGGGATGAAAACATACAATTACACATGTTCGTGTGTCATTTCACAAAGACCCTCTGGAGGTTCAGGTCCCTGCTTTGTCTTGAAAGATCTGAACGGTGTGAAGAACAGTTTGTAAACACACGCTTCAGCCTCCATTATATGACCCCCTTTATGGTATAAAACCATGTGATTATCCATACTGAGTTTCTGTGAATTTTTTATAGTTATAGTTCTCTTTTGAAATTGAACTATTTGGCCTGTGATAATTATTTTACAGAGAAATTCACGGTCAATAGCTGGCCTCGAGGTGGACATTTATTGATAAGGTGTGAAAATAGCATCAATAAATGATCCAGGCTGCATTCATGCATTTGTGGGGACATGAGTCAGCAGTTAATCTCTGCACATAACATGTGTGCTGCACGTTATTTTAACAGATATTTTAGCTTATGACATGTACATGATATGTCTTTGTAAGTGAGCCAGTGGTGGTGTATTTTTCCAACCTCAGAGCTGGAGCAACTACAAGATAATTTCCAGCTGCTCTCAGCTCTTCCTGCATCCATCCAGTCCTCTCTGCTCCAGCGAATCACAGAACTTATACAGGACCCGGCAGACATCAGTTCCCTCCAGGATGTGGTAAGTTGAGACAAAGAGGTCGCAGAGTTCATAGCGTGAGCTCACCAGTAAATGTGCGCGTGTTTCTCTGCGTCAGCTGGAGCAGATGTGTCTGGATAAGAAACCTGGCCTGGACGATGGTGGATTTAGTAAGTCTCAACAGCAGAACATCCGAGCAGTGCTCGACCTGCTGGAGCAGGCCGGCGAGGCGGCGCCGACTCAGGGATCAGCATCAGTCCTCGCAGCGCTTCATCTCATTACCAGCGCCCTGGAGGGTGAGAAAACTCTTAATCTGTGCAGAATTTATCACCATAAATCCTCAAGCTATAGTAAAACCATAACCTCTAGAAGAGAAATGTCAGAGGTAACAAACTTCTCTCCAAGCGAATTCTCTTAAACCCCTTTTGCTTCTTTTCCATCCTGTATCTGGGTCTCTGTCTGACAGAGATGACAAGTGACAGTCTTGCTGTCTTGAGATCATGCAGCAACCCCGCAGCATTACAGACCCTGGAGCTGCTGGTTAGTGAAGACTTTTAAAATAAAACGTGGCGAACTTGTAAACCCTTATTACACATCATTGATCAGCTCTTTGTGTTTTTCCCTGTCTTGTAGGTGGAGTGTGTATCAGGAGATGGAGAGGTGACTCTGAGCAGCACAGCACTGACGGAGGACATGTATGAAAAGACCAAACATCTCTTTGCCTCCTCTAATGTGTCCCTGACGAAAGACAAAGATGTCCTGCGAGCAGAAATTACGCGTCAGCCGGGAAACCTTCCTCTGGTCCTCTGTATCGCCATCAGGGCTCTTGCTGTATTGGCTTCAGGCAGCCAGTAAGGCAAGAACAGAATCTTCATATATATTACAACTCGAAATGTAAAAAAAGACAATCAACATTCCTACTGAATTTATTTTTGTCTAGTTGAATAAGTGTACTATATTTTATATTTTTGGGGTTACAATTTGAACTGTTTGTTGGATTAAAAAAAACCTTTTGAATTAGTGTTTTTAAAAAAAAAGAATAATACAAATATGAAATAATCAAATACTCGGGTTTAGACATAAAGATGCCTGTTCTGTTCAACGTTCTGAGTGGCTTTAAATCATTTTAACTTTTTGTTTTAATGTTAATATTCGATTAGTTGGGTCCTGATGTTTGTTCTCTCATGTGAATGTTCTCCTTAGAAATGTATCTTTGTTCATTTCAGAAGATCATTTCTTCGGTGCTAAGGCATAACTAGATTAAACAAAGAAAATGAATTCAATGCTGGGTTGTTGGTTTTTTTCAAAGTCTCATTTGTTGGTTCTGCTAAAAGAAAAAACAAAAACAAAGGACATCATTAGAAAACACCAGTTATTTATTTGACATCTGAAAATACATCTTATTTGAATTTTTGTAAAATATACTATTATAGGTAAATATGAATTTTATTTAAAACTTACATTTTGGTAATATCACATCAAAAGGGATGGTTCACTGAGATGCAGTACCCTGTGAGTCTGTGGAAAGTTTCTCTTTCTAACACAAAGGATCAAATTCATGGGTCTAACAGTCATGCACTTATTCTATACATCTCAAACAATTAGTTTCATTAATACGATGTCCTTTGTGCTTGAGTGAGAGAACTGCTGGGTAAACACGACTACAGTATTGCTTTTTTATTCCTTTGTAACACTTTACAGTGACTGGCAAGACGTTTTCTACTCACAAAGCTGACGTATTAGCTATTTAAATGTCACTTTCAAGAGAAAAAGAGGTCTCAAAAAGATTTCTTTTAGAAAGTTTGCACTAGTAAAATGAGATGAAACACTGTAAACACTGAGGTATCATACTTGTGAATGAGTGAGCCCTCACGTTTGTTGAATAAATACAACTTCCTAATCTCACATACACATTTAAAATTAAAAGTGGACATGGCAAAAACTGTATGCTTAAAAACAAAGTGACTCGGGAGTCACTGTCCCCCCCTTCCATTTGAAAATATTCATAAAAAATGTTTGCCAATAAATAAGTACACTTCCTGTGTGTTGAGAGTTGCATAGTGTGCTAGAAAAAAATCTGGCAATTCAGATTAAGGTGACTCTGATACAGCTTTGTGCGAGACCCAAATCACAGGCAGCTGGCAGCTCAGTCGGCTCCTTCAGTGCGGTTGGAGGTAAAACGTCAGTAGACCCAACTGACTGGTACCCACTGTGGCTCCACGAATAACCGCTCCACAGCATCCTGCAGCTTGTCAAAAGCCTTGTCCAGATTGTCGTTGACAATAGTCAGGTCAAAGTAGTGACTGTATGCCCGGCGGATCCTGGCACTCTCGTCCACAGTCTTCTTTAAATCGTTCTCCTGATACAGAAAAAGAGTCCTTCAGTTAGTATGAAAAACCATTCATGAATAATGACCACAAAAACACCTCTCGTCACTATTTATAGGTCATCAGGAGCCCTAACTCATCTTACCGTTAGCAGTTTGGTTGTCAGGCCGGCATCGACCACAGCTTTGTGCATCTCTCTTAGTGTATCCAGCTCAGGAGCAGCAATAAACACCACGAATGGCATAAACTCAGCAGTCTTTAACACTTTCAGGGCCTGTGAGTAAAATATGAAGTTACAATAAAGGCTGCAGGAAAACGGCTCCATACAGTAAATGTGTGTCTGTCTGACCTGGGGGTTGACGTCTAGGATGCACGTTCGGCCAGCATCCACCACTTCATGGATGGAGTCGATCTTGGTGCCGTAAAGGTTGCCGTCGTACTCGCCGTGCTCCAGGTACCGGCTCTCTTTGATGTCCTTCTCCATCATCTCTCGGGTCACGAAGCAGTAGTTCTGGCCGTCTTTCTCCTCTTCTCTTGGACGGCGTGATGTAACTGAAGGAAATAATTCAGGAATGAGATCACGTGACCAGGCGGGAAGTCAAGTGCAGAAAGTTCGACTTGTCTTGGTCGTCTGTCTCCCACACTCACAGGGGACAGTGGTTCCATATCGCAAAGGGTTCATGACGATGAGTCTGTTCTTCAGGCTCCGCCTCCCAACTCCCTGTGCTCCAATCAGAACGAGTGTTTTTCTCTGGAACGGAGGCATCCTGGCTACTTCCTCATAGATCTGCAGCTCATAACGGTCAAACTCTGCTCAAGGCAACACACAGGCTGCATGAAAACTGTATTGTCACTGATGCAGTGAAAATAACACTTAAAAAAGCCAAATAAAATGAGAATCTGCAGTCATACACACCTGCATTCTTCGCCGTGAGGTACATCATTTTTTTCTTCTTTTTTTTTGCAAGTAAAGTACCACAGAGCATCCCTGAGACACAAGCACCAAACCAGTGACTCTCAGACACACACAAAAAACATTTTGAACTGAGGAATGACCTATTATAGCTGTACCAGTTATATAGTTTGTCTCAAAATATATTTAATTTCTGAATCAAGTGTGCATGCAGAGGTCTATCAGTGAATTTAAAAATATGTCTTTGGCCTTTGTGCTTTGAAACCAACATATCTACAACTAAAAACAACCTATTTTTTCTGGAGGGTTGTGACTCATAAACATTTGGAGTTGCTGCCTTTAAGGGCAGTGATTTCCAACTATCATGAAAACTCTACTCAGCAGGCTTGATGAGAGCAAGTGAATATGACTTTTTTTTTTGTGCTGACCTGTACCACCAGTGTCCCAGTCTCTTCTCACAAATGCTTTCCTCTTCTCCTCCAAAAACTGGCTAGGAATGAGACCAGTGGCACCACCAACAACTTTGCATGCCTTTAGGGAAACCAAAATAGACGAGGAATGAAACAAGACGTGTTTTTGATATAATTTCATGTTTTCTATTTCATCAGCAGCCTCCTTTGGGTTTCAACTGTCAATATTTCCGGGCTGCACCTACTCACCTGCCACCAGCTGGGGTCCTCCTTGTTAACAACATGAAGTATGTCTCCTTTGGAGAAGGCCAGGCCCGCCTCTTTACAAGGAATCAAGTTGTCTGTGGCCGGGTTATAGTTGAAGTACGGTTTCATAAAAACCTACAGTTAGGATGGTGAGATGGTACAGAAAATTATGCCAAAAATAAATGTAAAAAACAGAACTTCCGAGTACTTTAAATCACTCTACAAGTTCCAGAGATATGGTGTCAAAGTGCTAGTAATCGATGCTGCTTCTTTTTTCAGCTTCTCCCCTTAGGGATCATTCGTTTCCACCTCATGCAGAGTTCATCCTTCCCCCTCACAACACCTACATGAAGATTCCCTTTAACCACATCCAGTCCAATTTTGCAGCTCCACCTTCAGCATTCCTCTAACTGTGTGTCTCTTCACAAGTCTGAATCATCTCAATCTAGCCTCTCTTACTTCATCTACTATACATCTAACCCCGATTTGTCCCTTTGATGGTCTTATTCTTAATCCTGTCCATCCTTGTCGCTCACAAAAAAAGCTTAAAGTCTTCAACTCTGATATCTGTTAATTTTTTGTAAAAACAGAGGACAAAGGTCCAGTCTGGTGCTTTTCATCCACTCTTGGTGATGTAAAAATGTGTTACTTCAAACCTGAACCTAATTTTATCATGAACAACACCACAGCCCTGTTAATGTCCCTATTCTACATTTACATTACATTCAGATATTATTAGAGTGGGTGTGTGCACTAACTCATTAGTGAGTGGAGAGTGCACACAGGCCACATGGAGTATGCATGCAGGCCAGCTGATACGGCACGGTGTGTCAGCTGGCCTACGTGCCGGATGCGCCAGTCACATCGAGCAGGAAAAGCAGTGCAACTAAAAACCTACAAGCACATACCAACACAGCAGAACAGAAAGATCCATTGGTACCACTTGGCAAAAAGGTTAGTGCCCGACATAACCTTACATACGTGTCAGCTGCTGTGCGTGGCTGTGACAGTGTCTAGAAGAGGCTGCTCCAATTAGGAGAGTGGCTTACACCCCAGTGAGTGTGTGAAATGTTATTAATAGAGCCTTGTGGGCTCAGTTTTCCAAAGCCTGGCATTCTGTGAGCAGGAAGGTCAGGCAGCCCTCGCTGAATCCCCAGCCAATCCCCAACGATAATACCCAGCCAGTAAAAATTCCTATGGACTAATGGTCTTTATTTACACTGATATTAGCTGACCACAGCAGAAAAATGTTTCATTTTGAACCCTCTTCTTGACCTGGATAGTATGTAGGACTGACTGAAAGATTAATTGATTTATCCATATAAAATATAGTTAATTCGGTGTATTTTGCTGCTTCCTAAAGCAACACAATGGATATGCCCCAACATATGTAAAACCAGGTAACCGCATGATAAATATGCAGCAAAAAAGGCACCGAGAAGCTATGCTGACTTAGGTATGTAATGTTTAAAAAAATGTTATACTGTGGATAATGAACTGAAGCTTGGCTTTCAAACATTGTACTGCAAATCAAATTGCAATATCTGTCAGAAATATCACAATTCAAATTTTTCCTCGACTCGTTCAGGTCTAATAGTTTGTAACTGGCCTTGTGAAAATAAAACATAATTGTTTATCTGACTTCAGCAAACAAAATAAAGTTCCTCATGGAAATCTAAAACGTAACCTCCCCTGTCTTCACCTGCGGTGGTGACGGAGCGTCTTTGTAGCTCGGCAGGACCTTCAGTGTGATGCTCCCACTGCAGTCTCTCAGCAGCTTCTGGAGCTCGCAGGGATTGGTCCCGACCTCCCGACCGTTCACCTCACAGATTACGTCCCCCGTGTGGAGCATGCCCTGCCTGTCGATGGAGCTGCCGTGCAGGATCCGAGCGATCACCATCTCTCCATGCACCACCCGAAACGTCACCCCCTGAAAGAGTACGTTCATCAGTTGATCAGTAACCATAGTTGAATAATCGCAGGGAAACCTATTTTATGTTTCAGTCTGTCTCCTTTCTGTTAGAGTTTTTCTATGATTTTTATAAAAACCTAGTCGCTGCTTCCTAACAGACGATCAGTAAAATGAGAAACGAATAAAGCGCTTCACAGCCGATGAAGAGTGTTAAATGTTTCCTGAGCAGAGATTTTGCTGGCATAAATACTTGGCTAACTTACCAGTGGTTCCCCCACTTTCTTCTGGATACCAATCACCCTGACGGCATCGGCTGGCATGAGGGAACTCTGCAACAAGGAATTGCTGTTCACTGCATTCTGCGGTATTTCATAGCACTTTGCAGCCACTTTGTCATGAGCCTCTATCAAAAACTGAGACAGAAGAAGAAAAAGAAGCAAAAACAGAAAAGATCTGGTTGAGTTTACGACACTCCAAGTTTCTAACCATTCTCGAAAATCATTTGGTTTCTTGCACCATAATAACAAAAACAATGACCTGCATTACACCATGGAGTTGATAAAATTGCCAGGAAAGAGGAAAGACGTAAATTACTTTGTGGTACATTTTGTTCACGGCAGCAGTGACCAACAGCTGACTGAAAACAGAAAAGATAAATTGGTCTTATTCCTTCCCTCGCATTGTTACACAGAGAACGGACAAACTGCACGAGTCATTGTGAAGCTTTACGAAGTCAGAAGATGACAAAACACAGCAGAGGATGACTGTAGGTGACACAGAGGATGAACTAGATGAAGGTGTTTCACTGGGACTTCACTCGTATGACTCAGTCTGCTACTTAAATAAGAAAAGACCACTCCATCTTCTGAACCTGCACAGTCAAAGTGGTTGAAAATATGAAGCCATTACAATTAACTGAGGGGTTTATTTTTATTTTTTAAAAAAAGAAAAAAACTTCTTAAACCTAACATAAAGCAGTACATCAGGACTTTCTGTTTTCTGGCATCTGAAAAAAAAAGAATTGAAAAAAATAAAAAAAAGATGAAAAAATATTTGAAAGGTTAAGGCTTCTACTTTTGTCAGTTATTGTTTTGCTCTCATTTTTATCCATTTCATAATTAGATTAATTAACTTTAACAATGTTGATGTGGCTTATGCATAAATACAGGCTGGAAATTTAAAAGCACACTTTATATATATGTGCCATAAAGTTAGGAAACTGATCTTTTATGACATATCCACTCCTACACAAATGGGCACAAGCTTTCCCGTGCACTCGTGCAAATATCTGGTCTAGACCACCCTGCAATTCAGAGAGAGGACTGAGGAATTTTAATACCTTAAAATATTTGAAAACCTTAAAGTTTAATACCTTAAAGTGAGGCTCCTGAAGGATCCGGGCAAGCTCAGCGGCAGCAGCATCCTTTTCCGAGAGGAGCTTGAGGGATTCCTGGATTTCTGTCACCAACTGGACGTTATTGTCCTGGACCGCTTGTAACTTCACTTCTTCAAGACGCTCATGGGCCTGTACTCACACATGCACAAAAAAAGCAGAGTTGTGTAAGGACTGTGTAAATTATGGTTACAAATATGAATAATGGTTTTAATGAGCGATTGCTACCCAAAAAATGTGAACACAATATTTGTATGTTATAAATAAGGATGACTGTTATTTGTCTAAAATGAATTTAATGATTGCTTCATGACACACTAGACATTCACAAAGAAATCTATTATTTTTGTTTACAGAACTCCACATATTGGATTTTTTTGATTAGCAGCTGTGTCTGATGTTACGCTAAAAGTGAGCTTCAGTTCAGTCTAAGCGCTAAGATGAGAGAAAACGTGAAACAGAACCTGAAAGCAGGATTTTAAAAAAAGATGTTTTATGGTAATTTTATATTTAAATTTAGATCTGACGGTCAGCAGTGCTAAAACCATGTCGTAATATTGACTGCGATCCACTTTTTTAACTGTCTGATACAAAAGTAACATAGTGTAATTATAATACAGACGAAAGGTCAAAGTTTTCTCTTTGACGTGTATTAATATGACAAACATTAATATTTTTACTTTCCTTTCCTCCTACCTGCCAGGCCTGCCATTGAAGCCAGTATTCAAGGAAAAGCTGTTATCTGTTTGTCAGGAATGAGGACGAGAGTTTGCCTTTGTGACACTTTTTCTTTCAAAACAGTCTATTAATAGAAATGAGCCTTTTGACCTCAATCAGCACAAGAGATTTTTTTTCTGGGTTTTGTTACATAATCAGGCCCTTGTGATGATGTCAGCCTCATTTAAGTACAAAATGAATTAAAATCAATTCAACATCTTCAAAGGCTTTTTTTAATAACTTCTGCTTGAGCATAGATTTAGGCTTTTGGAGTCTTATATTATTAGCAATTATTTGGAAATAATGTTAAGTCTGCTGGACAGTCATGAACAGGATAAACCTTTAAGTCAAAGTCATATAGCACATTTAAAAACAACAAAAATGAATAAAGTGTTTTACAATCACACAAAAAAACGTATTTAAAGCAAAAACTTATAATAAAGAGTATAAAAAGAAACAACTAAATTGAAATAGCAGCACAATTTTATGTCTGTCCATGTGTCATATTCCACTCAGGATTAAAAGCCAAAGAGAAGAAATGTGTTTTTTACAGTGACTTGAACCTATCTAAAGTCTGAGCAGTGTGAAAATGAAAAGGAAAGCCATTCCACAGCTTTGAGGTTGTCACAGCAAAAGCTCGATCACCTCTGTGTTTTAATCTCCATGGTGTAAGAATGTGCAGTAGTTCTGACAGAGAAGAGCGTGCCAACACATTTATAACCTTAAAAATCAACTACAAAATCTTAAAATCAGCTCAGAATCGGATGGGGAGCCACTGGAGGGATGCCAAGACTGCTTCGGCATGATCGCCCTTCTCAGTGACGGTTAAAAGTCGAGCTGCTGTGTTTTTGAACCAGTCACAGAGAAGATTGATCTAAACAACAGATATCATGTTACAGTAGTCTAAATGAGAGGTGATAAAAGCATGAACTACGTTTACCACATATAGGGCTTCACCTTAGCGATGACCCTAAAGTGGAAAAAGCTTGATTTTACCACCTAATTAATCCGTTTGTCCAATTCAAAAGAGCTTAAAGAAACTTTTGTTTTTGTTTGATTCATTTTTCTGGCAGGTAGATCACACTTTACTAAAAAAAAATTCTTACAAGTGATTTGAACAATAAATAAGAGGGCAAAAGCAAAATAATGTGGGATGATGAGAGATATTCACTTATTTCTAAATTAACATCAAACACAAAAACAGTGGCTACCTTGATGATCTAGATTAGGAAGCTCTATACTGCACAACTGAGGTAAACCTTGGAAAGTAGATTTCCCAGGAATAGTATTGATGAGTGTGTGTTTTACCTTGGCAAGGGAGCGGACGATGGGGCTCTCCATAATGCCTTTGAGGAAGATGAGGTCAATCTCCTTAGTCCCTGTGCCTGATGGCAGCTCTTTGAGGTTATCCAGTACCTGCTGCATGGCTAAAGAAGAATAAATGCATCTCAGCTATTTAAATGACAAAAGCTCAAACTGAGACCTTGAAATCTGTACAAATGTTAGCCGATTAACAAAATTAAACTAAACAAACACATAATGCAGGACAAATGTATAGAACAAGAATAATTAGTGAAATAAAGGGCCAGTTTACAAAGACCATCACTCAGTACTTTTGCAGCAATAACAACCATACCACGTCCCAAAAACTAATGTAAGTCACTAATATTTGCCTCCAGAGTTACTGAGGGGTCCGCTGCACCCAGATATCAAAATTTAGCCATGCGTTCCTTCCTGACCACCCAGGAACATCATCTGATACTTGCATTCCTAAGCAAGGATGAACATTTGAA
Organism: Zenarchopterus dispar; assembly: GCA_028564865.1. NCBI lineage: Eukaryota > Metazoa > Chordata > Actinopteri > Beloniformes > Zenarchopteridae > Zenarchopterus > Zenarchopterus dispar. Next base: position 9,171,707 of record JAOWBL010000008.1, read on the forward strand.
ATAACATTTTTTAAAAGTAGCCATTTTTGTTCTTCACAAGTCTCATTTATTTTTGCACGTGTATCATAAAACATTGTTGAACGTACAGAAATCCTAAACATAGCTAAGTTTAGTTTCATCCAACTGATAACCAACCAACACTTTACTTTTCTAAAACCATTTGAGAGGAAATAAAATGCTTGCATAAGGGCTTGCACAAAGTGATTTACCCCATCACTTGTGACATTCGTGTGTGCTTGTGTCTCAGATCCAGGACGGAGGCCAAGTATGCAAACTTGTCAGCACCAGTGACATCTGGGGTCTTTCGCTCTCAAATGACTGCATTCCAGCTTTACATGGCAGACTTTGCACTAAACTTTTTTTTTTTTTTCAGTTTTACATTGACCTTTGTAACAGCTAGTCTTTGGCTCTAAATGTTACTGTTGTTTCTCGTCCAGTGACGTCAAAGGCCACACCACGACATGTGTGGCAGTGATGAAGCCTTTTTTTCTTCATTTATCCTGCTATGTTGTCACTTGGTACAGTAAAGTAAAAGGTTTTAATGGAAGTACTGAGTCTGGTTCGTTATTTGTGTAGTTGTGAAAGTCACAACATATTATCCAACCTACTGTTTTGCAAAGGATTCTTGGAGGTCAGAAAATAATTTGGTATGTTTTTAAGTGGAAATCAAAGAGGAGAGCATCTCCACCTGATTTTATATCACACGCTATTGTCGCATTTTCAAGGAGATACAAGTTGCATTTACGGGGAAAATCTGATCCATCCTGCTAGATGGGAGAAATGTACTGGGAATGCATATTATATTATACATATCTGTTTTGACTAGATTTAGCACTTAGTGCGTATACCATAGTTCCTTACTGCACTGAAGCTTGAAAGTTGCAAGACATTTACAGTAAAAGCATCTGCTAAATGTGACTGTCTCACAGGAATTGTTCCTCCCAGTTGGTCCAGGACTGGGTAAAAGCCCGAAGCAGAAAAATGAAGCCGCATAACAACCATAGACTGTGATAACAACCATCTGCTTTTGCATAAACAGAGCTTGTGGTTTGATTAATCAGCCACCATCACAAGTAACTTGCCCCTCTGTACTTCCACTTAAGTGGCAGATATTGCCATTCATTCTGTTTGGTCTTTCAAGTGAATGCAGGTCTGACACAGTTCACTGAAACTATTTTAGCTACTGTGAAAGAGCCAGTGTGTGGTAACTATTTACTCAAGAGGAAATAAAAAGACACACTCAAAACAAGCATCTCAAGACAATGGGTACAATACGATCAAAAAGAATAAATAAATGTTAAATCTGACACATAACAATTCAACAGTGTCTGTGCAAGGAAAAAAAAAAAAAACGCCATTTAAAATGTTGTCTTTAATGGCTTACCTGAGCCAGACTTTGCATTGGCCACTGTCATGTTTACTATTCCTCGGCTCAGGACGGGGAGACTCTAAACACGGTCAAAAGGCACTGAACTGCCCACTTGCAGAAACCAGAGCTGCAGAGCTGGAAAATGCAGGAAACCCACTCGTCAGTATAAAGTTACATTAGGCGCTTCGTAGTGTACAAACAAAGCCAACATTTTGTAAAATGTGTTTCTGATTAACAACAAATTCTGAGGCAAACAAAACAGCACAGAAAACATGTTTGTCTTGCTGTTTTACTTGCATATTAGCACAAAGGGTACTTATGAATTAAGGGAAATACAAAGAAGACTATTGAGTGACAACTGATGAGTCAACTACCAACAAAAGCTTTCTGTACAACAAACAACAAAGCTTTCTGTATAAACGTGCTCCCGAAACAGGCAAAAATAGATCTAACCCTGCAAACACTTCTATGACTGCTTAAATACAGATTTAACACTGTTTAACCACAAAATGAACCATATAAACATCATAAAACTGTACTCCATCAGTGCACTGTCTACACAAGCTGATAAATCTAGTTCAAGTGCACCTGAAAGTCATGAACTCACCTAAAAATTGTGTTAAATCATCAGTACAGCCGGCTGACACTGAGCCCTACTTTTTCTAAAATACACTCATCTGGTTCCTCTGGCCTGAACAAAAGGAAAGAAAAACAGTCCATTTACTGTCATTACTTATTCAAAACAGGTTAGACAGCAGGACTCCTAGGTATGAATAAAAGCAGATCCAGCTGATAAATAAGCTCTGCCTTAGGGGAGACTTTGTTCTCCACACCACTCATATTCATCCATGTTATACTATAATTTATCTATTTTGGTTCAAAATAATCACATCACCAGTATCTACTTAAAAGTACACAAAAATGATAAATAATAGCATAGGGTTTAAATTCAGAAGAGTTACAAAGATCAAACTTTGGATGTAAAGGGGCTTGTGGGATATTTAAATGAATTAACATAAGCAATTTAAGGAGCAGCTCAAAGTTGTTAGAAATAGGTAAAGTTCTTTTACAAAATTATTTTTGAGCATAAAACAATGAGACTCAAAAGATATATTCACTGATGATTTTCTTTACACACGGGAAGCTGACACTGTATCTTCTGATTGCTGCTTTGAGAGAAAATCATTCAGACTAAGACAATAAAGAAATGTTTTTTGAAGTATTCGGATAGTTGAAACTGTAATATCCATGACGCCCTTCGGAGATAAATATCTTATTACTAGTTTATTAGACAGAAGAATTAAGCAAAGCTTAGGGAAGTTTATTTATTTATTTTGAGTTATTACAAGGAAATTTTGCATTTTGTGAAGGTTGTTACTATGGAGATACAGCTGTTTTTATAAAGGTCAGCTGATTTAACCAGCTGCAGATCCTAAATGAATAGCATCCATTTTATTCGCTTTTTAATACTACGTGATGCACAAAAAGAAAAAAATATATTTCTAAAACAAATTCTTATGACTATAAACACCCCATTTACTACAAACAGCAGTATGTCATTTTATTCAGCACGTGACTACAAGACAAATGTGTCGTACAGATGTTCACTTTTTTGTAACTTACAGACACGCCCAAGTCATTTTCCGACCACCGCGAAAAACGTAGAGAAAATGTACAATTTCTACAATACGGTCTCCACAGTGACATATAAACCAGCAGCTTTAACAGTTATAACGGAGGTCGTCAGTAAACGTGTCGGCGGCTGTGATTGACGTATGTCTAACTACACGCGTACAGCGCACGTGTAACCAAACCGTTAAGCTACAACGATAAGTAAGCACTAACGTTTCATTACTGCGGCAAACGCTAATTATGTTAACCATGTACAACGAAGAACTGTTATCTGACAAAGGCTTCAATGAAACTAAGCGATGACAGCGTTATTTTAACCGTCCAGTATCTGTTTCATTTTTGTTTTTTTTAGCTCACTTACAGACAAGTTAGCAATGCTAATGACTCGTAGCAACCAGCAACTAATGACGCTGTAAAAACGAAAATTCACTCCGACGAAGATTACCCTTCACTTGTTCTCCCAGAAAGGTAAACAAATGGTTAATTTATCCTAGTAGAAGTTCTTATCGGAGTGAGTTCAAGTTGGCGATTCGTGTTAAAAAATATAAATATAGCTAATTAGTAGCTCCAGCCCTAGCTGGAGGATCAGTGAAACCAGAAGATCCCACCATGAGACCGTTTACTTTGCCTTTGATTTTAAAATAAATCAATCGGACGTTACCTGTAATTCAATCAGCATCCAGTCACGTTTCCATTGTTTTTTCTTGATTTCAGAGCTTCATGGTTGGCTGATCTTTTGAGTGTTAAAAGCTTTGCCAGTGTGGCTGCGTGCTGCTGGTCCTCGTCCTCACGGACACTGAAGGGTTAATGACATCCAACGCTGTTGGAGGTATGTCGAGATCATTGAAATCCCTCACAGCTCACCCATGTCACTTACTGTTCATTTTACCCCAGCATACAACCTCACACTCTAAAGATTGACCTGTGATTGATGTAATCACGTGAAACTCTGATGCCAGGAAGACAGATGTCATTCCTGATGTGCTCCAACCAGCTCTGCAAGAAGTAATGAATGATTTTGAAAGGTGAATGTTTTGCTTTCCTAGTATGAACAAATTGTTTCTTATTTCCACAAATGTTTTGAATAGATGACAGATCTGTAGTATGTTGCTCCACAACCTGAATACGCCTGTATATCGACAGTACTACTGGTACGTTGACAGATGTAAAAGTAAGCTTAAATATACTTAGATAAACATGGATACTTTTTAACACTTTTTTGTTTTTTTTATTTTTATTTATTTATTTATTTGTATTTTCATAGTTATCTTGGATATTTTGTCTTACTAGTTTTGGCACTCCTACTGTACCACATCTGCTCTTGTTCTTTTGCTGTTGCAAAAATGCTATTTCCCCAGTGTGGGACAAATAAAGTTGTTTTTTTTTTTCTTCTTTCCTCTTCTACCAACTTGACTGTTTGCACCAATTATCAGAGTCCTCCTCACAGACGCTGGCTTTTGAACTGCTCTCATTTACAAACCAGATGCCCCCTCTCCTGTTTAGTCTGGACTGATTTCCAAAATGAACTTTGCATAATTAAGAGATTTATCTTAACAAAAATCCTGGAAGTGATTTTTTTTTTTTGAGATTATATGGTGATTTCTCCTTAAGAATAATGCTTATTTTGAGTTCAAAGACCTGAATATCAATACTGTACTTAACCCTTTAATGATCAACATGATAAATAATACACAGAAAGTCCTTTTTACATTTAAAGTGTTTATTACATAATAAAATTATATGTGGTAGCCTAGTGGTTACAGAGGTGGGCTTGGGGGTGAATGACCCAGGTTCAGTCCCCTGGGGTTGGTAACAGAGATGAGCCACTGTGGGCCCCTGAGCAAGACCCTTAATCCCCCACTGCTCCCAGTGTACCGTAGCTAGTGATTGGTTAAAAGCAGAGGAAACATTTTTGTGCGTCTTGTGAGAAATATATGTATATATATATATATATATATATATATACACACACACAAAGATAGAAATAAATATGCCCCATCCTACCTCTCATTTTGTCTTGAGCAGTTTAATATTTTATGACATAATACATTGGATAATTTTATTTTTATTGTATGACTTTTTAAAATTATTTTTAGTGCAGAGGTCTCAGAAATTCATGTATCAAATATGAAATATCCCACACTATAGGATTAAACTTTGATTACTTCACAACAGGATTTTTGTGGATTTTGACACATTAAAGTTATTTTATTTGTATTGTCCACAACAGATTGTTTGATGGATTTCTTTAGTTTTGTTTCATTTTAGATGTTGGGTTTAGATTATTTTGAAATCAATAGTGGGGTGTATCAGTAAAAGCATATTTTTTCTCTTCCCTCTGAATAGCTATTATTGCACAGAAAACAGTATATTTAAGAATGAGGATACACTTACCCCATGTGTTGAATGTATTGTAGGTCTCATGATGCACATCTGGCTACACATACTATTCAAATAAAATAACTGAACTTATAGCAGCCATCAGGAGGTAGACATGAAGCACCAAAACAATATCCCAGTCATTAAATCTTCATAGAAAACCAGATTTTCTTGGAATCTGCTATCTTGGCGTTACGTGAGTTGCTTTTGATGTATCCAGGTCACTTGATGGGATTAAACTGTTAATCTGTTTCCAGTCAGGCTACAGTTGCATCTCAGTTACCTCCATATAAGACATGAAATAACTATGTGGTGCTCAGTTAACAAATTTGTCTCCTCCCTCAAACAAAACAGTACTAGCCATGGAGAAATTTCAAGAAAGTTTAAAAAATAATGTGTTAAGATGTCAGCTCACCAGGAGAGAGCACTATTACCCCATCAGTCAATAACAAAAAGGACGCTGTATTCACACAGACTCTGTTGTAGTGCTTCACAGGGCAAGCCATGAGTAAGATGACAGACTGATAGAAGTGCCTTCACATGCAGCTTGGATGCTCTTGCAGATTTTGCTCTATTTCCTTGCGAGGTATTTATTTACAACATGATATGACAGTTTTTCAGGTTTAATATTAGATGCTTAGAGTCTTATCTAAATTTTCTTATCATTTCAGCCATTACAATATCCAGCAGAGATGATTCAGAATCCTGGATAAAGTCACGTCACAGTATTGTGATTCATATCAAAGTATATTCTGAATATCAAGCATTCAGAATACCTGGATAAGATCATATCCGTGGGTTTTTAGAAAATAAAATAATTCTACATTTGTAACACATAAACCCAGCCTGCACCAGTGCTTAAATGCAAGCAATGCACCCAAATAGATTGACAAAAGACATGCTTTTATACAATGTTTATTCCATGCAACATAGCTTAGTTTCATCTCACTGACAGACATGGGAGCAGCTTCACAGTTTGCCTGGATGTGACAGCTCCAACAGCATCACCACCGGGGCAGTCCATCATACCTACATGAATATAGGTCACTCATTATTAAAGTGTTCAAACCTTTACACAGTGATACAGTATATTTTCTTGTCTATTTATACATGAGTGGAAGACAGTCTGTTTGAAAGAAACATATTCAATCAAATGTAGTATCATAATTTTTTTTGGCCTTAAACGTGACCATAATCACTACAACTTCGACATAGTTTAAGTACAATAACAATTTCATGAGAATACACTTATAACATTGCTGCTTTATGAATTATTTAAAGGTATATGGATATTTGTGTTATAATTGGGGTGGGGGGGGTGTTTGTTCATTTCTATTCATCACAGACGTGATATAGCTTATAGAACTAATTAATAGTAAAAACAATTTACCTGTTATAGTCCGACCCTGGAACAGTCTCTGCGCTCTCCCTCAGTAACATATCTGAAAATGCAGCATCTGGACTGTCTCTTTTTCCATACCTGTGCATAGAAAATGAGAGCAAAATAACACCTGTTGCACAAAACTCAATGACTTAAAGCACCTACAAAATATTGGAGTTACAGGACCAACCTTTGTCTTGTGATGAGATTGATGTAGTGTCTGAGTGCAGAATAATACTTGGCGAGCTCCTCGGGTGATGCTCCTTCACGAGGACCAACAGGCTTGACTGGATATGCATTTATGCCAGACTGAAAGCAAACCAGCAGGCAGAGAGACAGAACACCTGGCAACATCACTGCCTTAGGGGAGGAGTCCTGGGTCAGAGGAACAATATGCAAAAATGATGAGTTAAAAAAAAACAAAAACAAACATCCAACAATGTATTTTAGGCCAAAAAAAGTTCCATATTAGATTTAGAGTCCTTGCACTCTTGATTCTGAACTATAAAACCTTTTAAAACTATAACTACTCAATCTCTTTTAATCATAAAAAGATACTTTCTATTAAGATGTTAAACGGTAAAAATCCTTACACTTAGAAATACTGCTGCAGTCGCTTTTCTTGCAGTTCAAGGCACCTCTGCTGGATTCTCAACTTTGCCCTTCTTTTATACAATGTGTGCGCTGTGTGTGTGGGTGTGTGGAGAGGGGAGGGTAGGAGGTGGGGATTTCATTTTTTTTAAAGTTACTCCTGAGAAATATCTATTGCCCCATTTGCGTAATTAAACCTGTAATGGCAAAACAGAGAAACAAATTGAGATACACAGTTGCATTATCAGAGCAAAACATTTGTCAGCTTTAAAATTATTAAAATGTCATTTGACCTGATGTATGCATTTTAATGAATTTGAATAGACTACATTAGGCATTAAAAACTGAACAAAAATAGTGTTAGCTTAGCTTGTTTGCAATAGGCAGTGAGATTTGTCATTAAACTCCTTCAGGGATGAAGAATTGACTGTCATTTATCTTTTTTGTATTAAATGCAAGAAGGTATATTTTGACTATAAGAGGAGTTATTGCTGCAACATACTAATAGGAGAGAAGTCAGTGTCTAAAATATTTGTTGATTTACACAGTCCACTTAAAAGACTACAACCACCAGGACAAGATTTAATTAAGGTGATGATGTGTAACTTCAGACGGCTGATGATCGTCTTGTTTTCACATTAAGTTGACAAATGTACGGATACCCTAGATGTTTGAAACGATGATGTTACAGTCGATAAAGAAATGCAGAGGGGGTCTACAACCAGACACAAAATTAAAAGAAAGGCTTGTCTTGGTCCTTGTGAGTACCTGATGATCCTATCGGCTTTTTTGTATCGTCTCGGCGTAACACAGGAGTAACAAACAATGGAGACTCCTCTTTTAACATCACTAACAGACACCCAGTTGTCCTAAGTTGAAAATCTTGGCCAAACCAAAGAACAGAGTTTTAAATTATACCAAATCACACAATAAGGGCAGTGAATCAGACAAAGGTGTAAACCGCCAATTCCATTTGATATGAGGGAAGAAAAAGCTTTCAGCCCCAAAATGGTAAAAACAACTTTAATGACGACTATTTTCTTTGAAGAGCACTCAAGTGAAATTTGACAGTAGGTTGTCAGAGATAACAGCACCAGTCATGTGATAACTCCGGCACAGTTCTTGAAAGAAAAGTGTATTAAAATCAGAAACCTCAAGTCTCTGACTGACTGGCATGTTTTATCAGTGCATTTTTACATATTATGAAAGAACAAATTGATATTTCCAAGCCATTATTTCAGTGTCAATCTTTCAGCACCCATTTTAATTTTTTTTAAAGATCAAGGCAATGAACTTTTAAAATATGTTGAATCTGCAATAAATATCACATTAGTACTCTATTAATCTACATTAATCAGTCTGAAATAGATGCCATAACTGAGTAAAATAAAATGATATCAAGCAATACATCACTATTCAATTGTATGTCTTATATTTTTATAGTCTCTGAAGTTTTCTTGTTTTGTTTTTTCCTTGTAAAGAATGATCCTACCTCAGTAATAAAACTGTTTGGAGACTGGTCAGTGATACATGGCTAATTTACAAAGTCATCAAGCGCCAGGCACCTCGCTGACAAACGAGAGCCGGATGAATTCAGCACACAGTCACAAAAGTGTCGTGTCTGACGCCGTTGATGTCCTCTGTTGTCAAACTCCACATAAACATGCTCACCAAGAGAAAACTAAACAATTGCCAGCCCACCTGCAGATAGAGGACAAGTGAGCTTTAAACAGAGGACTGAGCGAGGATGAGTCTCTTGGTTGGACATTGTCAAATGATTAATTTCTTGCTAGTTTTTAGTTGCACGTCAGCAGATTAATAAACACGTATTGACTAGCAACGCTGCTGTGCAATATTATCCTTCTTTGTTGGTGTACTGATAGAATTTGATTGCATATACACACAAATGTAAGAAACTTTTATGCTGGATTTCATTTGCTGTATCTGGGAAGGACTGCAAGTAAATGAGCTCTTTAAGACACCATGTCGTACCTTTTATACCAAAAAAAAAAAAAATTCAAGACACATTCTTTATCACCACTGTTTGCAAAAGCAAACTAATCTCTGTTTTTGTCTCAATCGAATCCAGAGTGTAGTAACACCATGACTCTTAATGGCCACACAACAGTGGGTAAGATTGTTGTACAGACGATAACATTAGCTAAAACAGTAAGTTTATTGGACCATTACTTTCACATTTCATTTTTTCTTTTAGAGTCCAACTGAGAGGGAATGATTCAATTAGAATTGGTGCCCAAAGGTCCTCATACTTAAGGAAAGAATATTACTTAAATTGTGATATATCATAATGTACACAAATAGTGCAATGTAAGAACACATTGGTGGAGAAGAAACTCCACCTTCCTTCAGGACGCAATAAAAAAAATCATTTGGTGTTTACAAGGTCTTAAAATTAGGTAAAGACAACCTCAAATGAAAAACAATACCTGTCATATTAAAACGTACCATTATTCCCTTAACAGAAACAGAGCCAAAATGCTGAAGCAGTGTACGAAAACAAAAGTAGACCCTTACTGCTTCGTACGAGGGTGAATAGCACCCAGGTGTTGCTGTGGAGACACTATTTAGCATTTTTTCTTCAGTGTTTACCACTTATCAATAACTCTTCCCAGACAAAACAACCGATTCTCTTAATATTGTGCTAAAACCCACCCGAATGCTCCAGAACATAAAACTAGAAGAAGTTTTGCTCTTATAGAGATGTTCACTCCTGGCGTTGATATATTCATCACAGCAGCACCTGGCTGCTGTTTGCCCTCTGAATCTAGTGAAAATAATGAGGGTGTACTTAGGTTCAGACACACTGCTTCTGCAGTGAGTTTAATGAAAACAATTACACATTGTAATATCTCATATGTTGTACATCTGAGGTAGTATTTTACCTATGTTTAAAACCTTTTTATTAATAGGAGTAGTAATATTTGCTGATGTTTAAAACCTTAGAATTGAAAGAATAAGCCTTTTCTTTCTGTATTTTTACACTGTATTTATATATTTTCCTGGGAAACACCAATAGACAAAACATCCTTTGCTTAGGCCTTTTTCTTATGAGTGCAGGTTTTTTTAAAAAATATTTCTCAACATAATCCACGTACTTGCACCTCTAATCCTTGTTCATTTGAAAACTTGTGTAAATGTACTATTATTGTTTTGCCCATCTTTATGTTTGATCGTCACTGTGAATCATTTCACATTTTTGGACCACATGAGTTCAAATGACACAGCTTACGAACATTCGAACACCAGGTTCTGTCAGGCTCGGCACAGCCATCATCTGCTTCATTATATTTTCACATTTAGTTAATGTTCTGACAATAAGTCAATGATGTGTGATGGTCATGTAGCCGAACGTTGTGAGGGTGCGTATATGTGTGGGTGCATGCCGTCATAATATATTTGCATCTATGTGCGTATTTGGCTGTCCTGTCACTTTCCATTCCACAAAAACACCAGTGGGTGTGTCAAACTTTTGATTCCTACAGATCTTAGTTTGTCCCTGTTTTTCAACCATTTCCATGTTTTGGGGCTTGGAGTTTTAATATACTAAAAACTAGTAATGTGAACACTTGTTATTTTTGAATGACTGCAAACTGTTAACACACTTGAACATGCTGCAGTGCTGACCGACTTACGTTACCACTTCACTGGATGTGACAGTGTGTGATGGGTTAATACATGTCTCAAGTAATAGTTTAGTCATCAACATCTCTTTTTTTTCCTTGTATGAAGCACTTACCTTGTTTGAATTGGCTGAAAACATCAACTTGAACGGTTTGGTGGCCCCCTTTTTTTTCTGACAAAGAATGTTCAAGAAGTGTGCTCATTACAGACATCAAACTTGGGAATTAGTCGGTAAGGTACAAGACAACAAGGTGCACCTGCTGTGATCATGTGCTTCTGGGCAGCTTGGCCCATTTAGTGGTGAACTTGAATTATTTGATTTTACAAAACTTTATTCTGTCAGAGATAAATAATATTCAAAGACTGATATTTTAAAGAATTATATATTAAATGAAATGGATTAAAATAAACTCCCAGATTTACTGACTGTTTTATTGCTGATGGGTTCAAACATTAAAAATAACCTCTTCAATCTGTGACTGCAGGTGATGGCAGGAAAAATGTTTCTATACAGCTGGTCCATAAGCTCCTCTCTCAATCTGCTGGTAAAAAAAAAAAAATGAATTCAGAACACTGTTTTTATTAATTTAAATGACGTTATATCATCTTAATTCGGAAATAACTTTAGATGATAACAAAAAAAAAAGTTTTAAATTATTTGATAATCATTTAAACCTAACGTTTAGCAGAATATAGTGGAAAAACAACATTCAATGTTGAAAATAAAATTGGATTTATTTATTTTGAGATGTGTGGTCCCTTTGAGGATGATGGGGCATAGATAACTACTGGTATAGTTCTTCACCAGCTAGGTCTCTCTGCATCAGTGGTCATTCACAAGTAGGTATGCTGAGTTTCACAAATGCCCCAGACTGACTTTGTGAGAAAAAAAAAATTATTCAGTGTGATCAAATGAAGATTAATCTATTGGCTCAAAATTAGACTTGAAGTGTTGAGAGCCAGGTGCTGATTGATACCAGCCTTGCAGTTAAACATGGTGTCACCATTATTCTGGTGAAATGCTTTGTTTCGCGTACTAGGGACTGAAATATTAAGATACATAAAATGCAGCAATTCTGAGGGAAAAACTTTTTTTAATGACTGTATGACTTAAAGCAATCTAAGGAATATATGCAGTGCATATAACTGTAGTACTTCTAAAGCAGACAATAAATTTGATTATATTTCTCTGAATTATTGATAGCCATTTACATCCCTATGAAGAACAAATATTTTTTGGAATATCAAACTTTGCCACAACAGTTTGATGAGCTAACAAAAAATGACAGATACGATGAAAATGGTAATAAAATAATTTATTTTCAACCATCAAAACATGATGAAACAGTTATTCTTCAAACTCATTATTTATACATAGACAATTTGATTTGACAAACAGTAATTCTTCAGGGTGTTTTGAAAAGAAATGCATGTTTGTAAAATCAATACGATGGAACAGTGATCCTTAAATTGTCTCTTAATAAACAGGTTAATGCAGCTTCACATATCAATCATGAAAGCACTGATTACTATCCATCAGGATAGTAAAAAAAAAACATCCAGAGTTCTTTTGAAGCTGTTAAAACAGCTCAGATGATTTCTCACTTTGTGAGTTCTACATCAAGTATGAAGTCTTCTGGTAGCTTCTCAGCAGGGATCCTCTTCAGCTGCTCATCATAAGCACGAAGAGTCCAGAGTTTCTCTAGTTCATACTCCTCTCTGGTCTCTGGCAGCATGAAGTGAACAACCATATTACCTGAGACAAGGGGAAACAACTATGCAAATAAATAACTGTGCAAAACACAAGTTATATAACACCACGAATTAGACACTTATGCATGGGATTTCAAAGATTATAATGTACCAAAATCAATGCACATCCAGTCTTCTGCATTCTTCCCTTCAATCTTGACGTTTGGATCTCTGTCTTTCTTCATAAATTTGTACTGGAGGAAAAGTATTGTTAGTGTAAGCTACAAAAGCAGATAAAGGTTGCATATAGTAACATCTAACAAAGTGTGAATAAAGGTTTTTTACCACTTTGATGGCATACTGTGCCATTGCACGAAGGTGTCTTGGTGAAAAACCACTGACGACAATGAAGTACTCCGAATACTTGACGTGGTCTGGTACTTTAATCACACAGATGTCCACAGCATTTTCCTGGCGCAGTAAAGACACCAGGACGTCGAGGTTGAAAGTCTCCAGAGATCCTGGAAAAAAATAAATATTTTATTTCAAATTAAACTAATTTGGAAAGAGTTTGATTGTATTCTTCAAGTGCTTTGAGATTACATTTGTGACTGGGCTCTACATAAAGTTACATTTAATTAAATTAGTTAACCAGTTACTGCATCTCAGTAGTATGTGGTGATGGC
>JAOWBL010000008.1:9199613-9214077 GCA_028564865.1 Zenarchopterus dispar
TTGTAGGACAGTAGGACAGGATCCTCAACATTCAGGTATATCTAAAAAATCTAATTTTCCCCCCTCCGTTATAACTCTTATGGATAAAATGTTAATAACAGTATTTAACCGCTCTTGGCAAACTTTGCAACTAATCATAAAAGTACTAAACTTGCTGGATGAAGAAGTGTAATATTTCCACAACCATCCTACCTTTCTAATGAAGGCTCTTCTGATGCTCTTGTTGTCTAATCCAAAATCAAAATCTGGATTGTCATGAAAGGGTGGTGGAGCTTCCTCGTTGTAGTAACCATCACCTGCTGTGGCAATGACAAAAACACTTCAAATTACTCATATAATCACTCACGTACTTTAGTTCTAGTCACAGTGTCACTAACCAGCGTAGTTGGTCATCATGCCGTGGTCTTGGGGTGAATAAGGGGGGGGACAGGGGTTCGCATAGCCTCCGCCTTGAGGACTCGGGGACATGCCGTAACCTCCTGGGACTACCCGTCCAAAAGCAGCCGGCGGCGGGAAAGGAGTAACACCAACCGGGGCGGGCCCCCCGGGCATCTCCGGTCCCGCAACGTTCGTGCCAAATGTTACGGGAAACGTGGGATAATCAATGAGAGTGGGCTGAGAGGTGCCCACCTCCGCGGGGGAGTACGCCGTCTTGTCAGTGCTCATCTCTGCCGTCGTTTCGGAACACTGCAATGACGCCGGGAACTGTGAATTAAAAAATGATGAATCATACCAAACGTCTTTTGGGTTTTCGAAAAGTAAACAACAACGTTACGATGGTGACAGCTCGTTGATAACCTGAGAAAGATCAAACGGGTCTGTGAAGTCACGTGACAGAGCCGACTTCCGGTAAATATCTAACACGGTCATTAGCATCCGAGCAGTAATCAAAAACATCTGTTTCCAGATATGTCACAAGTCGTCTTAACTTGAAACACTAAGTATGGTACAACTTAGGATCTTGAGTGTGTTTGTATAGAAATGAGCGACATTAAACATTCAAGAGTCAGCCGGTAAACGCGAGGTTCACGAGATTAGGCCACAAATTTCACTTTGAATTAAAAAACGACCTTTAGTCAACATATATACATTTTCAACATACATACATTTTGAAATTATATTCAATCCACATCGTTGTTCAATACACTTTTAAAAAAATGTACTTACGTTAAATTACGTAACTTAATTTGATCACTTTCACATAAAGGACAGTAAGGTTAGCCAAATAAAAGCGAAAGACGGCTGCTTGATCGTAGTCGAACTTAGGATAGGTAAGTCATTTAAAAACAGCCCTTACATTGGACGTAAAAAAGGTTGGATCTTTCCACAGGCTTCCTCAGAGATTGAATATAGACTTACTTTGGTGGTTCTTTATTTTTTTAGCTACTCTGCCAGGAAACTTCCCGACAGTACACGGAACGAAACAATACCAGAAACTGTTGCGTTCATGCAACGTAAAATGGATGGGAAAATACAAGGCAAAAAACTTCGATGAAGCAGCTCTAAACGAGTCATTTCTTTGTACAGTCTACAATTGTGTGTAAAAGGGTTACTACGTTTTTGAAAACACAGTAAACTCACAACACATCGTATTCAGACTTAAGAAAGAAAAAAAATATATTTACGTTTTTAACAAAAAATGCATGATCATGATTATTCCTACGTGACCTGAACGCATCACTATAGAAGCTTGTGTTAAATGTAAACCTTCAGTGTTTCTTCCTGAAACACTAAATATCGAAAGTGATGTGCTCAAAAACTTGACGCGCTTATCTAAATACGAGGCTTGTAGGGATTTTCTTTTACAAAAAGCGTGGCAAGATAAAATCGCGCACATCAACCAGCAGGTGTCAGAAGAAGGCTATAACTTTGAGGAAAAACTGAGGACACAGTTTGAGTCACATATGTATCAGTATATTTCTCTGGTTTTTATTATTAATACTTTCATCAGAGGTCAGTGTAAGTTTTTCTACAGCTATATAAAAACTCCACTGGGGTTTTGTTGAAGGGTTTGGAAACAGGTGATAAACTCAAGGAATACCCAACAGGATGCCTGTCAATCAGAGATTCCAGCATTTCAGCTGTTTGAGCCTGTCCAGACTCAAGAAAGGCATGTGCTTCAGTTTAATGCTAATGATCATGTACTCACATGATCCACAAGTTAAATAGGACAATCTTGGAAAGCAATACACTGTTTATGGGAAACCAAAGTGTGGAGCAACTGGAAATTTAGCAACCCATCATTAGTGTCTCATCTCTGCTGACTTATTTGATGCACCAATTGGCTTTCTGTCTGTGTGAAATTTATGACAGAATAATTTTTATATTGGTAAGTCGCCATCACGTAACTGTTTCACACTGATGTGAAACATGAATAACACCAAAAGGCACTAGTGAGTTTAAAATATGGATTACTTTGGTATTTTTGACCATGGCGGTGAGAACTGTGTGACATCAATTTATCAAACCACTCCAAGGCTCTGAAACATGACGGCACACCAGTGAACAAAGAAAGTAGAGTTCAGTTTATTTCCCAAATTACATATTTGTAATCATGCATTACAAGGCAAAACGTGTGATGCCCTTGAAAACGTGTAGGTCGAAAGACATGAAATGTGAGAGATTTTAAAAGTTAGCAGTTCACATCAGCAGTCTTATTAAACTGGTCAAGTATAAAAAGCAACATTTAAGAGTTATGAACCTTCGAGACAACATTAAAATTACAAAAAAAAAAAAAAAGACCAACAACAAAAAAAAAACAACGTTGAACTTCTTGCTACGTTTCCACTCATTTGTTCTTTGTACAGGCAGCAGTGCTTCATTAAGCCAAGTTTAACTAACCATCACACGCTCTTGATCGTGAGAAATGCAGCAGCACATGTGGGCATGTTCTAGAACAAGCTTCGTACTTACATATCAAAACAAACAAAAGGGTTTATTGCTGTAAGAGTCCAGAATAAATACATAAATAGTATAATTTAAAAAGGCACACTATGAAACATTTTATCAAAATGAAAGATTCACATTCAGCAGTGCTTCTTCCCTTTTGCTCTGCTTACTTGAGGTGTTGTGAAAAGGTGAAGAAAAGCGCTTTTACCAGCGTCAGCTGTCGTTTTTTATGTATACCATCAAGAAAATATGTTTTACAGGGTCACTAAACTGTAACAGTCCTAAGAATACGCTGACTCCCCTCTTCCTGTGCACGCAATTTTACCAAACACAATGACGGCCTGAAACTATTAGATGCTGAAAACACGACGATGATGTGGCCCACGGTTCTCATGTGTGTTGCATGTGCTGTAGTTGGTTTTCAGAGTGTAGTGAAGGAAACCTGATCATAAAACATGAATGCACTTGGGATTTTCAGACAAATTTCCACTGCAGTATATATGTACACAACATTTAGCAATGGCTTACATGAGGTCCAATCAGTCTAGTTCTGTTAACATGAAATATTTTAATGTTGAATAAATATTAAATATTTATATATATATTCAATACTGATCTCACTTGAATAAAATATACAGGAATTCCTCATCTGTCTCCATATTTTCTTCAGGTTTTCTGGTAGAAGGTCTGCTAAATGAAAACACGAGTGACAGTCTTTACCGTCTGTCACTCCTCGTTTCATCTTCCTCGCAGGTGGAGGAGAGCTCCCACCCACTCCCCCCTTTTTTTCCCCTGCTTGAAAGGTAATCTTCATGATTTTTACTGCATGCGATCCGTCTGAAGCTGCTGGGGCTGGTACTGGCTGAATGCTGCCGCAGCGGCAGCAGCTCCTGGGGTAGCAGCAGTGGCGAGCGGCTGCTGGACAGTGTATCCATACCCTGTTGTAGTCATGTAGCTTGTTGGTGCTGGTGAGGCCGCATAGGGATACTGCTCATAAGCGGCGGCGGCGGCTGCTGTGGCGGCTGCCGCCGAGTACTGCGCATAAGCTGCCCCGGTATAGTCAAGGTACGGGGAGGTTGCAGCGGCAGCAGCAGCTGTCGCCGTAGCAGCAGAAGGTTGTACATGAGGGATCACCACGCTGGGTTGGACAAAAGCTTGAGGGTAGACGTAGTGGGCGGGAATCCTGTAGGACAGAAACATGTACGTGTTCAGGACGAAGCTGTGATCGGTTATCGTTCCTGTGCTGAAACTTAACTCTGGAAAAAGCAGGTGCCAAATATTGTCAATCCAGTCTTCAGAGCACAGCAAATCCATTCATTAATAACTGAAACCCTACCCTAGAAATAAAAAGTTAAAAAAGCAGCAAAAAAAACCCACAAAAGAACACAAGTGCAGCTTTTAATTTCAAACAGCACCTGAATATGAAACAGTAAGGCATTAAAAAGAAGACACGGCCAAGCTCTGCACCACTGAAAACCATATTTGACAAAATGCGAGCTTTTCACAAAACACCACAACAAATGAGTAAAAGAGGTGGACATTATTCTGTCCATGTACTGCCACAGCAATACCACACATACAGGCATGCCCACACATGTTAATAGATCCTTTAACACAAACAAATGAGGTAAATACATCGGCTCTCTGACTTAAGTGAGCAGCCAAGATGCAGTAAATTACAATACTGCTGATTTAGCTTTTAAATCAACTGTGGTGTTTTATCAAGCGGCAGCTTAGTTGAATAAAGGTTCTGCAGAGGCACTGGTGTGTTTATTTGTCTTTTAAAAAAAAACCCAAAACAATACTGATTCAACTATTATACAGGAAGAATTGTATAAGTGTGAGAGATTATCTTTGAAGACCTACAACAGCAACACATCAGGGTATAAACAGATAAATACAAACCTTTGTATCTAGGCAAACTTGTCCCCACTTCAAACTTGTGTTGAAGTCACTCTCAGTAAATATACAGAGGAGCAGGTGTGAAGTATATCTGTCCACCGACTAGTGCTACCCTCCCCCGTTACAGACATACACCCCCCACACAAAAATACACAAGCCAACTTGACTGACAGGGGAGGCTGGAAGCATGCTATTTTTGCTCCCTTGTCATCTCCAAAGGACAAGCTGATCTCCTCCTTCAGCAGCACACCGCAGTGTTTGTCAGCTGCCGTGACCGCCTACGCTGCGCTGCTGTTTAAGAGACTTTCCTCAAATATTTTTTTGGGTCGCTCCCCAGCCCCCCAACACCATGCTAAAGGTGTCTTAGCCATTTAAAAGGCAGGATAAGTCTTTTGTATTATAGCTGTACACCAAATACCGATCAAGGTCAATTCCTGTGGGTCGTTTTTAACTCGATGAGCTGAAGTCAGATCTAGTGGTATCCTTTTCTTGTCACACGAGTCTTGTTTGTTTTTTTAATTTGTGTATGATGAGTTTAAAATTTAAAAGCTTGCTTTTTAAAAAAAAAAAAATTTTTTTTTAAGCTATGCCTTTTGAAAGCAAGGCGGTGAACATTTTGTCATCCTACAAGTTGAAAGCTAAATAAAGGTGCTTTGTAAATCAGCAGGACACATGGGTAATCCCCAGCACATAACCAAAAGCCTTCATGGGCGCACGGCTCGGCCCACCTGTTGTCCACAGCCGAGCGGCCTCGTCTGTGCCATACATTATTAACAGCGCTGCTGAGTGACTCCCATTTTCCATCTGAATTTGAGAGGCCGTGCAGATCACTGTAGCCAACAGCTGCCGTCTCAGAGAGCTGCTAAGAACTCTGTCGGCAGCCTCGCATCCAGGGGCCATTTGAGACTGTCCACGTATTTGAAAAAAAATAAAAATAAAAAAATCCAGCTTTTAAATCTATTTTAAAGTCAATTAGAAAATCCATCATTGCATGTTGTTACCTTAATATCTAAAAATAGTTTCACATAGCTTCAATTAGGCATGTTCAGTTGACTTTCTTCAGTGAAGTGTAGTTTTCTTACAAATGAACAAACATTTATGTGGTTTTGATGGTGGCTCTGTGTTTCTTGTAATTATTGTTAAAACAATAGTTGCTGGTGTGACAGGAAAAATACAAATTCATTTGGTTTATCTGAAAGAAAAAATGCTCAGTGTCATGTGCCCACGGACTTAAGCTACGAATGAAAGCAACAGGTTAATAAAAAAAAAAACAAATTAAAATGAAAACCAAGAACACAGCATCATGGGTAAGAAAACAAAAACATAACTCCCACATGCAAGATAGTCTTTGTTTTGTTGCAGGGGATCGATATTGAAATGAACACACTGTGAGCGATCATCAGGCCCCCTTTTGACAACAAAACACTTCATGTTAACTAGAAACTGGGAGAAAAAAATATGGATAAATCACAGGCTATAGCACAGTCATTACAAGGGAAAAGAAATTACACTCCATTGCAAAGTTATACCTCCCTATCAAAACTGATAGTCTGCACAAAAAAAAAACTCCTGCAAACCCCACTCCCCCCACTGCAAGTAGAAATAGGCACACAGTTAAGCTGAACACCACATCATACTGAAAAAACAAGGCACACACCAATCTATGTACTATAGAAAACTGAAAAAAAAAACAACAACAACAACAACAAAAAGACTTCCATGCATCTAGTCACCATTTCAGCTCGTTTGTGTATGTCAGAGTATACAGGTAACACTTTAGTGCTCTGCCCAATGCAGACTCAGCTATTCCTCAAATCATCATGTCCCTTCATCAGCTATTTTAACCGTTACCGACCCTGTCAGATCAGAAAGAGATAGACAGCGTGAAGTCAAGTCCTGTGTTGGCTGAGGACAAATGCGCACTTCCTTCACAGTCAACCCTCAAGCAGAGGAGCACACATAAACACTCACATGTCCTCATTCAGGGTGAAATGGGCGGGGGCAACAATAAATGCATGTTTAAAACAGATTATATATGATCATTAAAAAAAGAAGGAAAAAAAGAAAATTCTTTTGCATTTTATACAGACAAATTCTGGAAAAGACATGGAAATTTTACGGCTTAACATACCCATAAGGTCTTTGGATGAATGCCGGATGGATCTGAGGCACGCCAAATGCAAACCCTGGAAGAAGAAGGAGAAGAAGAAGAAAAAAGAAGCAACGATTGTTAAACTTCCAACTCAAGTACTGAGGCTTTAAAACAAAGCAAAACCTGTACATTTTGAAGTCATACTCCAAACATAGTTAGTTGTTTATGTTGAAAAAAGATGTTTGATTTGATTGTATTTTACACTTTTCAAAGTTCATGTAACTGTGTCAGTCCTGCTGCGTGAGTGATGACAAGCATGGTGATATTTCACTATATAAACTACAAATTTATGGTCCAGTCCCCCACCTGGTTGAATGACTCTGGGTTTGGCCCCCAGGTAGGCCAGGTTCACATTGGCTTTCCTTCCATCTATGATGGGGTTTGGGTCCTTGCAGGCTCGGTCAGCCGAGGCCCGGTCTGCCATGGTCACCTACAGGCAACACCACATTTCCTTTCACTTCATGCTGCTGTGCACTTTGACACACATTTCATATAAAACCACATCATGTTTAACAATAATGAATTACTGAACCTTTTTTTTTTTTTCCAGGACTGAGTCTTTCCTGCCAAATTAATCCCAGCCACAATTTAACTGATTGTTACAGCAGGAAACAGGACATTCAAGCTCACACTTGAGCCAAGTGGTGACACTGCTCAGTTGAGCCATGACACTGCATGTGTGCTATCAGCTTTCAAACGCCCTCTGAGTTGAATAAACAACTTCTTACTTACAAATCCATAACCTCTGGATTTCCCCGTCTGCCTATCAGTGATAACAACAGCCTCCTCGATGTCCCCAAACACCTCGAAGTACTTTCTCAGACTTGAGTCCGTTGTGTGATAAGGAAGGCCTCCCACGAAGATCTTGGTGAAGGTGGTGTCTTTCTGTGCCGCGTGCATCATTTGTGGACACGTATTAAAGTGTCTCCGAGTGAGTTTTAAGGTCGGTTTTTAAAAGGAAAAAAAAAAAAAAAAAAAAAAGGAAAAGAAAAAAGGTAAAGACGAGCGTTCAAGCTGGCGGTGCCACGGACACGAAACCCCCCCGGCTGGTGTGACGGACGGAGTGCGGGTCTGAAGGAGGAGGAAGAGGAGGACACCTGTTAGTTTGTTGTGAAGGTTTCCCAGTTGTCAGCGCGTGCGACACAGAAACTTAACTCCACCCAGAACCAGACCACCACGCGGAGCTCAGGATACCTTACTGCCGCACAGCTGCCTCAACCCAGGCAATGACACACACACACAATGGAGAGTGGAAACACGGGCTCTTTGTACGTCTATAAACTTGGGAAAGCATCTCACAAAGTTTGTCATTAATTCGGTCACACAAGTCGGGAATAAATCAACACAAGTTTCACTCCATTTCCTGGAGTGTAAGCAAGGATTTTTCACTTTACAGATAGCGAGTACGAATTTAGCCGAGTCATCTCTGGTGACATTTAAGTACACATATCATGCCCTTTTTAGTTAACCGACACAGTTTCCTGAATTCTGGATGAAATATTTGTGGCATTGTTTGCCCAAAAAATACAAGTACACAGCTCAAAAGCACAGTTTTTAAATATATTTTATGGCTTTGACAATATTTTAGTGGGTGGCGTCCACTTTACCCCACACTTCTGCTGGGTTTGTCCGTTGAAACTGGCGTTACAGCTTTGTCCTACCCACTTCCAGGTACAGTAAATGCAGCATGATATGAGGGCGTTGATAAAGGTGGGAAGGCTGAAGGTCTCAACTCTGGTCAGGATCTGTGACGTCACAGTTCTCTGGAGGGATTAGGTGCTCAGTGGAGGACGTATTTTCAGACTTTGGATACCCCAAAAAAAGAGATGAGTTGTGTTATGCCAAAGTTTTTGAAATGGTGTAGAGTTCAGACACCCAAATATATGCATTCAAGTCTACACAGACACATATAAATATATATACTTGGTATGAATATATATATAGATAGATACAGTAGTCCATATTTGAAGTTGGTCAAAAACACATTGTGCAAGAATATTGAATACCTATTCTTGTCATAGAACAACTTTGAAGTGTTATCCATCTCAAATGTTCACTAATCACTATTATTGCTATTTTGTCACAATACAAAAGTAGAAATTAAAATCTCCCCTAGTTTTTCTTTTTTGATTGGCCAAAAATAAAAAAAAAAGAGAATAAGAAAATCAAATGACAATGATAAATACTGGAATTTCTCTGTCTCTCTTTATATATATATGTATATTTGTATTAGTGACTGTGTGATGCAAGAAAGGCTTCTAATGCCACCAAAAACATATATCTTCTCCAGAAGATACAGAACATGCAAACAAACACATTCTGTATTGGAATAAGCGTCACTGCTGAAAGTTAACCAGAGAATGAACCACATTGTGCTGGATATAATTGTTAAAGGGACTTATGACAACTGTAGTACATTTCCATATTAAACAAATCATTATAGTGCAATTTATTGCTATGTCAGCAACTCTATTGTTTATTGTTTTTTAAGTATGCATTAGCACACAATAAATTTTTGCCAAAAGATTGTGTTTTAGGAAAATGAAGCATATTGTAGCTATTTTCTGCGATATACTGGCGACCTGTCCAGGGTGTACCCCTGCTTATCGCCTGCTATGGGCTGGGATTGGCTCCAGCAGACCCCCGTGACCCAGACATGGATTCAGCAGGCACAGAAAATGGATGGATGGATGTAGCTATTTTCTGTCATGGAGATCAGAGTTATGTCTAAGACACACTCCACCCCAACATAAGATGAAAACTACTGTAAAAGAATAAAAACGTCACCCAGGTTGCTTCTATATTAGGGCTCCACACTTTATAATGACCAAAGGGAAAAACTATCACAGTCAGAAATGTAATATTTCCAATATGCTCAAATATTTTTCAAAATATGCACCACTTTGCTTCACAGGTAATATTTAACAGAATTAGACTATGCATTTCAAGTAAATATAATATGAATATGTCATAGTGTAGGAAGACTGAAGTGTTTTTTTTTTTTAAACATCACAGGAACTTTTGCATTTTTATTTCCTGTTTTAGACTCAGTGGGCCCCTTTATAGGCTTGACATTAAGTCACCCTTAGAACAACTCTTTAGACTGCTCTTTTTCAATTTCACCCTTGTTTTTTCTTCCATCGTTACTTTGAGTCCAACAGTCATCTCTGCAATAATGTAGCCCTGCGAGTTTTACATAGTTGATGTGTGACATTACACCGTAAAACGATATGCTGTTTAGTAAGAGACTGGAGTGCAGGGTTTGTTTTTGCCAAAAGCAGGACAGGAGCTAGATCACACATCCTGAAAGCAAGCAACTACAAAACTATTTTAATTTATAAAAAAGAAAACTTATATGCTGCTTTAAAATGTGTACTATTAACCAAGCAATTTCACAAACTTAGGAAATTACAGAGTTTTTAATAAGAAATATTACTGTCAAAAGGCCATTTATGTGTCTTTTTTTTTTTTTTTTGCAGTAGAAATGTTTCAATTTGCCAATTAAAAGTCTCAAATCGCACCAAAAATGGTTACAGTGCTTTTAAAAAGACTAAACCTTTTAATAAAAGACTGATTTACTCTACCTAACACCCACACAGCGAGTCAACCTGAACAAGTGAAATGAAGAGTCAAACACACACGCGCAGATTGTAAATGTTCTATTCTAGAACATTTTGTATCAATTAAAACAGGTACATTATAAATACAATTCTGTACATTATAATAGCGTAAATACTATGTTCAAATACATTTCTATTTACAACTCCTTGATAGGGAAAGCAGCTTCTCTTCTTTAAAGTAAGGTCTTGGGTTTCTTTTGTTTACTTGATATTACAGCTTGAATGCTGAACTATTTCTAGTCAGTTCCACAGTTCACTTCCATAAAAATAAAGTTCCTAGGACAACTCAGATCTTCGTCTAAACTAGTTTTGCATCATCTTCTTTAAACCTCAACACAGTCAGCCATTCATCCAGTCCTCCATGTGAAAAAAATATGCATCGAGTACCTTTTAAAATGTGGTTACACACTGTTCTGTTGACAACATGAATACAGATTTACAGTTAAAAAGGTATTCAATCATTACGTCAGCAAGGCAGGATGACACCCTGAGCCTCATGATGCACAAACAGGTCTCAGGTCCAAGCATTTCATTTTTGTTTATAACTTTGTGAACTTGTTACTGAGCAATCTGAGGTTTATGTGCCTCTCTTTATGAAAACGGGCCAATGAGGAATCAGCATATCCAAGCTTCAGACAAAGCTGAGCCGTTTCGTTAAGCCGATCTGAGTGACATCACACAGTTCTTCAGTTACAACTATTTCATCTGTCCAATACGGAAGACAGTCTGTGAACGCTCCAAGAATCCTTTCCAGTGCAAGCTTTCAAACAGCAACAGTCTGATGCTGGATGGGAATTATTTCCTCCACAGTGTTACAGTACATCAACAGGATCATTTACAACCGCAAACGCTGAAAACAGCTCTCAGGTTTTGCAGTTTTGTCCTACGTTCAGGGTATGTGGCATTAGTTCTTGAGATATGGCACTAAGCTTGTCTTGGACATGTTGATTTATAGTGAATACCTCCATATGCGCACATTATAAAAGTAACACATTATTCATAACAGCAGATATGGAACCACAGTTCTTTGGTTAGCCCTGACTTATCATATTGACGTAAATATCAATGTTTATTAACAGTAGTACATTCTTAATCTTCAAATTTCAGATCACTCCATTATGAGCCTCAGATGTGGGGATGCATTGTCATACAAAAATATTATATATGTTTTGAACCAATGTAAGAAAGTGTATGTTGGTAATATTTCATTCCCTGTTAAAAGTTAAGCCCTCTATAAAAATATGACCGTATAGAAAACTCAGATATCGGTATGTGCATAGTGATTTTTTTTCTTTTTTCAGTGAACAGTAACTACAAAATACCTTCATTAAATGCACAGGTAAGATATGCTTCAGCAAAGCATCCACTTCAACAGAATACATTAGCTCGGAGATAGCGAGGTCAGCAGCCAGCCTCCGGGTCCAGACCAGGGTCAGAGGACCACTTTGGGTCTCTGCTATTCCTCATAATACCAGCCCGTCTTTGGGTCCTATCTGATCAGGGTCTGGGGATCTGTGTCCATGGAGGGAGGCCCTCTGCTGAGCCGAGACGGCTTCACAAACACACCGTGGCCGGGTGGACAGCGGAAGTACACTCTGCCCTGGACAGTCCCATTGTGCTTACCTAAAGGAGGGTCAAGCATAACCGATTAATAACTCCTTGATGAACTGTTAAACGTTTTGCATTTACCCTTTTTATACACAGAAGAAAAAAAATTCAGTTTGATATATATTGTATATTAGCCACTCTTCAGCTCAGTAAGTTACCTGTTTTTAATCATGTGGTGTTCTTTTTATATGAAATAAAAACTTCAATTCCAACAAATGTGGGATGCTACTTAACATCTCAATAATGCAGTAATTTGTAAATCACATAAACAAATAACGTATTACCAATAGAACCTAAACAACATAAAAGATGTTGAAACAGACATTTTGTCATTTCATAGAAAATATTAGCTCATTTTGAATATGATGGTTGCAACACATTAAAGTTGGAACGGGGCAGCCAGAGGGCTGGAAATTAACTGGCACAAAAGGTTAAATTGGCAACAATTCAGTAGCATGACTGGGCATAAAAATGAGCATTTCAGAGAGGCCGTCTCTCAGATGTGAAGATGGGGGGGGATTCATCAATCTGAGACAAACTGTATCAAAAAATTTGCTGCACGATTTCAGGAAAATGTTCCTTAATGTAAAATTTGAAGATCCCACTATCTGCAGTGTATGATATCATCAAACAATTCAGAGATGTTCTTACTCTGGCCTACTAAGAGAAAGTAGTTAAAAAAAAAGAAAAAAAGAGAAAGAGACTTACCCACTGCCATATCCAGCATTATCCCAATCCAGATCCCCTTTGCAAACTCCACTCCTCCTACATAGTGCACTGTTCCTCTCCTCTTCCCCACCCACACCTGCTCTCCAGGTGCCATCCAATCAGGAAGCTGAGCAACAGGGGTGCTCTCATCCCCACTGGAGTCCCCAGAAGGCTCGGCACTGCTGGGATTCGGACTGGGGCAGGGACTCCCGTGGGGCAGATCTCCCTGAGCCGGCTCCTGGATTGGAGGTTCTCCTCCTGCTCTTGGAGCAGGGGGAGGGGATGGGGCTTTTGTTGGATTTGTGACTACAGATGGTGATCCTGAAGATGGGACTAATGAAGAGGGAATTCTGATGGCAGAGGATGAACTTGGGGCTTTGTCAGTTGCAGAGATTGACGCTTTGACTGAAGTGCAGGCTACAGTTGAGTTTGGGCAGAACACAGCAACACTAACAGGATCTTCAGAAGTAGAATATTTGGATTCTGAGTTTTCAGGTTGAGATATTTTACTGGAGACATCAGTTAAGAGCCGATTGTCAGAGTCATATTTTTTCCCATTATCCAGTCTCTTTCTGTGGTTTTTAGAATACTCCAACCCCTCTTGTGCCCATCCCTCAGTAAAACGAGCTAAATCGCCCTCTCCAATACTGTCATCTGCCCCTTTAAAGTCAGTGAACTCCTGGCTGGTACTGAGAACACAGCTGTGAGGCAGTGAGTGCTGCTTATCTGTGCAATTAGGAATACTAACAGGCGAGGAGGCTGGATGGATGACCAGGTCATTAACTACGCCTGACGAAAGAGGTGGCTGCTCAGTGTCACTGCCTGCAGAGACACTTTTGGTTTGGGTGTAGCCTCTTCCAGCAGGACAGCCTGGAGGGTCATGGGACTCCCTTGAGGGGTAGTTCAGGTGGTCAGAGCTCTCACTGGCACTGAAAGGCATGTCAGACAGCGTAGCGTTGGAGGCACTGTGTGAAAAGTAACCACTAGTGCAGCTGCTGGCTGTGGGACTTCGGGGCGCCTCTCTTTCTCCACTCCCACTTCCACACAGGTTTCCTTTTAAGTCAGCGCGCAACTCATCCTGGCTCTCTAGAGTGGCATTATAGACCTCAAAGTTGGCAAAGTCCTCTGGGATGTAAGCCTGGAAACTGCTTTGCTCCTGCAGGCCTCGGTTTAGATTCAGAGTCATGGCCACATCAGTCTCATCATCTTCAGAGTCCTGATTATCAGAAAAAGGGAGGCAATACACAAAACACACCCCAAAAGATGCAGCATTAGCTTCAACCCATTTAGTGCTTTAGACTATGTAAAACATTTTTTTTTTAAATTTCAATTTTCAAGGGAATAGACATGATGAAGATGGTAACATGTGATGACAGTGCATGAAAGGTGATGCATGAACTCTGAGGGACATTTTTCTTAGTTTTATGAACTTTGTTTTAAGCTGTTTTTTTTTTAAAAACAATGTTCTTCAACATTGTAACTGGAAAATGCAACACTGTGCTCCCTCTTTTGGAAATATGCTGTGAAAGACAAATTTAATTCATGTGAGCGTTTCACTATGGAGAGTGAAGAAAAAAAATGATGA
>JAOWBL010000008.1:9214177-9273287 GCA_028564865.1 Zenarchopterus dispar
AGTTTGCTGCACAAGCAATTCTCCACTGAAGTGTACACTGGAATGAAAAGCATTCTCTTTTTTCTCTAAAAAAAGTTTTTTTTTGTTTTAAATTCTATTTAATGGTGGCTGTCTGCTTTAAATGCCACAGAAAAACACTGACTTCTGCAAATTTTTAAAACTCGGAACTTCATAAAAGGGCAACAATCATTTCTACATCTTTATAAGACGGTGTGTGACTCAAAAGTTCACAAAATGACTAATATGTACTCACACCAGCACAGAGACCAGTTTAAGAGGTCTAACATGTGAAGCCCTTAAAGCAAAGTTCATCAAGGCGTGTTGTGAGTGTGATACTGTCACAGTGAGGAGTTAATGTGCCAGCATTTGTCAACACGTGACGTACTTGTAAAACTTCCACCTATATATGTATGTATGTAAGTGTAGCACTTACAGCAGTGCGTGGCAGTGTGTGGCTGAGCTGTCTGCGGGTGGGAGTGGAGGTGGGGGTGGAAGGCTTGCAGTGGCCCTCACTGCCTGCCCTGGGCCGGCGCCAGGAGCAGGGAGAGGGGAGCAGTGCAGGGCTGTCCACACATGAGCGCATGCTCTGTGGATTGGTCAGAACAAGAGCACACACTTCACACTCACACAAAGCATGCATGGAGCTGGGCAGGTCAGTTACACAGTTAGTAACATGCAGTTTATTATAACACAGAAACAGTCCTTGAAGTGTCCTACATATGAGGAAATGAATTTTTTTGTTGCCAAAAAAAAAAAAAAATTACTTACACTAATTATTACACAGTAATCATTTAAAGCATTTTTATATCATCATATAAATAGTATGTATACTAATTTACATATATACAAAAATATATATATATATATATTTTACTTCTTGTGTCTCTCTGTTGCACATATTGTCCTGTTTTCAGAGAAACTTCTGCTAAATGGAGACCTCTACTTCCCATCTCTTGAACCTCTGGCACCTCTTTTAGTTCACTTCAAGAAAACTACAATGCATGGTTAGTTTACATCATCAGGACTGCCACAAACTATGTGGAAAATAAATGGTCACTTATCACAAACAAAATCAAACTTAAGGCAGCATAGTTTTGTTAAGTTATGCATTGTGGCTGCTATCTCCAGCTGAAGTCATGCTCATGTCAGTCATGCATTATGGTCAATAGAGAATTATCAGTTATCAAGCAACGTTTGGCTATTATTTTGAACCAATGACGATATGTTTATGATGTTTTTAAAATGTAATTTTACATGGTAAAAATATAGGGATGACAGTGGACAAAACAATGACTTGTGAGACTAAAGAGATGTTTTATGACTCTGGGAACAAAATGTCAAAAAAATAAAGACATGGACATGTTGCAGAGGGAAGATTTAGCGCAGTTCCCTTTACCTCTTGTCCAAGTAGAGGCCGGGCCTCCAGGGTTTTCTTTGCCTTGTTCTCCTCTTTGACAGGAAGCAACGACTTGAGGAATTTAGGCGGCTGTGGCGAGAGGACTTTGAAGGGGCTGGCACCGAAGAAGGTAGGACTCTCTGGAACCGAGCCTGTACGGGAGAGTTCAGAGGTAATGCAGTCATAAGTTTACTCACACAAAAGACTGAAAATGTGCTGCTACACATGGGCTGAGTCTACTTTACCTGCACCCTCTTTGTTTTTGATGGGTGTGATACAAAGGGCGCCATCTTGAGGGTTGCAGCTGCCATTGTCCACATGATCACAGTGATCCTAAACAGAAGCAGTCAGTCAGCTTCATCAGCTTTAAATAAACTCAAAACTAAGGGGTTTTCTGAAGTTACAGTACATGTTTCTTAACCACCAACACAACTCAAGTGAGGATCCAACATAAAAGAAGCGAATTCTCCTGATGCGCTTCCTAAACAGGTCGTTTTTGTGCCATAAAAATGACCATATCTTGATGTTAAAAAAAAAAAAAAAAAAAAAAGTACACAGAAAAGAACCATCGTTTGTTTTATTTTTCTCATTTGGTTGATTATGTGTTAACAGTACAATCTGTGTATAATTTTGTGATCCACCAGAAATGTGGTCAAGAACCAATAAAACTAAAGTGTAATCTTATATTACCATTACAGACAAAATGTGTATAATATGTAGTAAATGGCTAGTGTACCTTATACTCTTCATCCTCACAACTGGTCAGGTCTGTTTTACTACATGAGGACTGGAGAGAAAACAATAACAGCTTCAGAAACTTTATGGTCAAACACTTATTTCCATGTGGTCAGTAAGCAATGCAGTGAGAGATGTGCTAATTACATGCTGTACATTTGGTGTGCTGACACTCCTCCTCAAGTGTCTCCCCTTAGCAGCAAGTGCTTCCTTCACTGTAACAGCCTGCAGACAATTTAAAAAAAAAAAAAGAAAGAGTTAAGTCAGGACCGCTCCAGTCAGAGATTATTGTTGCTATGTGCAGTCATTTATATTTGGCAGCATGGATCTGTGTGGTGGGATGCCTGAGGCAGGAGGAGGAACAGAAAGTAGCCCTCATAGTAGTAGAAAGAACGGACAACCAAACTACACCCAGCATACTTTGCCTTTTTATATGCAACCTGATGCAGGTAGAAATTCAGAAAAATCAAGAAAATCACTATGGCCTTTAAAGTGTCTAAGAAAAGGAGAGAAATGTAGCAGCAGACTGAGGTTGCACCTCTTGTGATCTCTACAGGAATGCGATGTGACTGATACTAGCTGGCGGGATGTCACTGGTTAGAGATGCAGGCAGAAGCTGGCCTAGTGGCCAAAGAAGGAAATGGCCCAGTTGGGGACAAACTGGACTCTTTTTGGGCAGCAGAGTGTCAGACAGCTCTGGGACTGTGGAAAGTTGCGGAAGCAGGTGCTCTAATTACACAATATATGAATTTTGTAAGGCTGACGCTATGAATTTGAGACAGCCAATAAACCTAGGATGCTTATTATAAAGGGAAATTGACTGGTTGAGCCGCAGAGCCAGGACAAGCGTGTTCACAACACATCAACAAAGCAGCATGTAAAACAGTCTCTACACGTGAATGCAGCTATACTGAAAAAAAATAAAAGAACCCCACATGGGTTTGTCAGCTAACCTCTGGCTTTCTAAACAACACAAATACAGCCTATGTGTATCTGGACTAAATCACATTTTATTATGATATCAGCTTTGTAACTCAGTAAAGATCTTCACTGGCGTTTTGTAGACCACCACTGATGTGTTGTCTACCTGTCGTAGCCTCTCCAGACTCAGGATATTTTCCACCTCCAGAACTCCCCGTGTGTACTTTTCTATATAGGTTTCTCCATCCTGAGTCTCCTCGGTGTCCCCACGAGCAGCCATGAGAGCCAAGGTTTCCCTCTCCTCTGGCTCCTCAGAAGCCTGGAAAGATGAGAGAGGTGAAAGGGCTCTTTCAAAAACTCAGTAAGAACACATCAACCACGTACCGTGTAAGACAGATTTGAAGAATCAAACGTAAGCAAAGAACCAGATATGTACCTTTGGTATGTTAGAAACAATCTCGTAAGCCACACCACAGGAATAAAGTGTGTTCTTTAAGGACATTCTTCTTTTGAGACTCTGTGTGAAACTCTGCAGGAAATAAATCCAACACCAGAGTGTTACCCTCATCTTTGCTGTGAGCTGACCGAGCTCAACATCTTCTAGTATTCACCTGTTTGTTGTAAATGTTGACAGCAATCCTCTTGCGAAGCACCACCTCCATCGAGGCAGGGTGGCTGAGCTGCACTGTGGCTTTAATAATCAGGTAGATGCGTTCGTTCGGTGAAGTGACACGGTTGAGGTGCACAGAATCATGAATAGACGAATCCCAGGAACACACCGCCAACACCTGGTGAATCACAAGAGTTGGTACTAAGGGGTTTGAAGTATGCCAAGAAAATTTCCCCCACACTATTACATCGCCACCACCGGCCTGAACCACTGATACAAGGCAGAGTAGATCTATTATTTATACGGCTATTATTTATACAGTTTTTGTCACACCAAATGTTGCAGTAAGAAAAACAAACAAACAAAAAAAAAAACTGGGCTAACCAGACCAGACAACAAGATCTCCATCTTTAGTCTTTTATTGTCCAATTTTGTGAACTATAACCTCCGTTTCTTATTTCTTAATGGACATGAGTGACACAAAGTGTCTTTTGTGGCAAGAGCCCATTTGCTTCAAGGTTTGACATGCTGAGTGTTCAGAGATGTTTTTCTGCAGACTTACAGACATAATTTTAGTTACTACTGTCTTTCTGTAATTTCAAAGCAGTTTGCTCATTTTTCTCTAACCTCTGACAATCAACAAGGCTATTTTGAGTAGAGACCTGCTAGTCAGTGAATATTTTCTCTTTTCAGACTGTTCTCTCTAAACCCTGGAGATGGTGATGCATGAAAATCCAAGTAGATCAAGAGTTTATGAAATACAACTATGAAATATGAAAAATAAACACAACTTAGTCATTTTAATCACCCTTCTTCCTAAGTCTAATGCTTGATTTGAACTTTTAACAGGTCATACTGAACATATAAATGTGCCTAAATGCCTCGACCATCTGGCTAATCAGAGATTTAATTTGCAACTTCTGCTTCATTTAGGACTGAAACTGTTATAATTTTAGAGACTAAAATACTTTTCCCAGTTACTTTGCATTACTAAATTAGTTAAACAAAGACTTCCATGTGTTAGTTTGAGATTCTGCTTGTCTAAAAATGTAAGATATCAATGCAGAGCTGATATTTCCAAAAAGGTTAAAATACTTTTTCTTCCAGTTGTATTTGCCATGCCTTTGTGTTCTCTTTTTGACCAGACAAGAGCAGTAAAGTCATGGCTCACCTCATCATCACTGTGCCTGATGATGGGCAGGTAGAAGAACTGGCTGCCGTGCTCTTTGGGCAGGATAGAGTTCACACCTGCAGCATGAGGCCCCGTCAGCTGCTCGTTCACTGTCAGATTATCCGCTAGTGATATAAAAGACAGTATTTCAAAACAAGTCTGAGGTGAAATTGTGGAAAAAAACAAAACACAAAAAAAAAACGCATCCAACCGCCTCACCATTTAAATCCAGGAAAAGGACTGGAATGTGAGCTTCCATCCCTGCAGGTGGAGTCCTGCATGCACATGAATATGATTACTGGTGAAAAAGCAAAAGGGCAACAAATGAAGTGAATGTTACTTATTTGCTTATTCCTCATCTTAAAAAATTTACCAGTCTGCAGGAGCTCCGGGGATGCCACTCCCAGGTGCAGGTACCAGCACTGCATTTCTCTCCTCAGTCAGACCAACCCACTGCTCCACCAGCCTAGCTTCACGCTCGATGTCCTCCTCTGACTTTTCTGGATATGTACAGTGGGGAAGAGATAGTTCTCATGCAACAATGCTGACTATGTTTCTTCAGCTAAACAAAGTCGAGAACCTACCCTGCTTGTTAATGATTTTTTTGATCTGCTCATCAAGATACTCCCGACGTTTGATCAGGGCATCGGACCACCGCTCTCGAACACAGTTGAGATCCTCCTCCTGGAAGCAGACAGAGAGCAAAAATCAGTGAGGCAGATGATCTGCTGCACAGAAGTGTTACCATGGACTGTCAAGTGGTCACAAAGCTGATTTTCCTAACTGCTCCTTAAAACAGGCACTGCAAATGTATTAAAAACAGAAAAGTTGAAGCTAATCCTGGTGCTTATTCCCAAACCAAAGATATTCGGAAAAAAAAGACTACACTTAAAAAAAAAAAACACTAAAAAGAAAAAACAAAAACAAAACAAACAAAACCCCCCCCCCAAAGCCTTAGCTCATGCATATGTATAAAGACTCCAGTGAATCCTATATTATTCACATGTACCATTGCATGCACTCTCACATACAGCAACAGCCTCCCAAGATCCTACCTGTATGCACGGAAGATTACTTCTGCCATGTGACAGAACCACCAAGAGCAGATTCTCCACTGAAAACTACACCTTACTCAACAGACCTTTTCACATGTCTGATGTCAGCACACTTTCACCATGCAAAGTACTGTAAATCATGCAGCCATGCAATGTCCTTGCGATTAAGTGAGGATTATTGTTTCTGCAGTTCTGCAGTGGTGACAGGCAAACAGCAGCATTAGTGTGTGCAACCTGAAGGGGAAGGCAAGAGAGCGTGGGGCGAGATCCTGGCAGTCATGCTACGCTGGCTGGGAGCTCAGCCATGGGTGGAACTGGGTTTTGCATAAACAGCTGCCAAAGAATGGCTGGTGTGATTGATAATTACAGCATCAGAAACCATTCAGATGTGCAGCTACTGTTTAATAAAGCGCTTCTTTAGTCGTCAGAGGCGAGGCCTTCTGCGTCTGGCCCTCGCATGCCCTCAGCAAAAGGCCTCGACACAAACACGCAATTGGTTGGTATCCTTCATGCTGCAGAGTGAACTACAGGGGGAGCAGCAGAAGGAAAATGAGACTTAGAGGGTACCTGATAACTATCCATATCGTCTTCCGCCTCTCTCTGGCAGGGGAGAAGATACTCGGTCAAAAGCTAGAAAACCAGTTCAGGCCCTGGCATTGATTGTGTAACTTTCTGGGGATGTCAGTGATGCCAAAGAACTGTTCATATTAATGGATATATGCTTCTGAATGAATACCTTACAAAAAACATTAAGGCATAAAATTTGAGAAACACTAAATATATTTTTGCTGGAACAGCATATTACTGTATACCATAATATGAACAAGCTATTTTCAAAATAGATATCTGCCTTTTATCTTCTTGCAAATCATCATCCTTGGTATGTCAGCATATGTATTCATAGTCAAAATGTCATGTATGCAATGGCATGTGTAAGAGTGTACTTTACAGACCTGGTAGCTGTCGAGAGGCCTCTGCAGTTTCGTGGAGCGAGCAGACACACAACCAATAGAGACGGACAGTAGAGCTTCCACCAGCAGAGGGAGGGTGCCCGAGTTCTGGACTGGCTTCACGCACACCTGCAGCCTCCTGGAGTGGCCCTGCTCACACAAATATAATTACATAATGAGTGTTTGATTTAAGCCAGCCATGCTTAACTAAAGAAAACCTTCTCCCTAGATTTATTCTGACCTGTCGGAGCTGGAAGACTCCTCCCGTGCTGATGTCTTTTCCAGGATGCAGCTCCACAGACGAATACTCTCCTTGCTCATTCAGCTCCTGGATGGAGACCCACAGCTCAATCCTGCGGGACACCTCGCTCCACCTTGAACATACAACAGCTAGGATTAGTAAAGTATAAAATGTCAGTAAGTGCTCCAGTGTAAGAGGAAAAACAACATTCATCAGACCTGTCTCTGAGCGTCTGGGTCTTTGCCTCCAGTGCATCCAACTCCCAGACTGAATGTCCCCTCCCAGCACATCGGTGACCCCACACTTCTATGGACAACGCTCCATCTGATATAAACTCCAAAAACTCGTCTGATACATGCACAATGTAGTCCTGGACAATAAAAAGGTCAGGATTTAAAATACAGAAATGGAAACAAGAGTAACAAGAATTCAACATGTGTTCACTTTAAAGGCTTTGAGTTTTTGCTCACCTTGCAGTGATCAAATTGGACTACAAACTGAGCATCTGGGCTTCGTGGGGAAGGTCGATCAGGGCTGACCATGGGAGGTGCCACAGTGGGCTCACCATGCTCCCAGAAGGTGTACTGGCAGAAGACAAAGTTGGACAGGTTGAGGGGCAGCCCTGTGGCCTCTCTGATCCTGACCTACAGCAAT
The DNA here is from genome assembly GCA_028564865.1 of Zenarchopterus dispar. Lineage (NCBI taxonomy): Eukaryota > Metazoa > Chordata > Actinopteri > Beloniformes > Zenarchopteridae > Zenarchopterus > Zenarchopterus dispar. The sequence continues at coordinate 9,221,911 of JAOWBL010000008.1, forward strand.
GACATCAACAAACAGGATGAAGACATAGAAGTCTCCCAGTGAAGTTACACAGCAATTTTATTCATCAAACTTGGGTTAAACCCCTAGAAGGGGACCTTTACCCTGCAGGTGAGCCTTTTGGCCATGTGGACAATCTCTCCATTGGTGTCCATGACCTCATAGCAGCTGCTCTCACTGGAGTTCTCCGATGAGTCGTCTCCCCCAGACAGGCGCTCTGGTACAGCACCACTAACTCGCATTAGCTCAACGTGCAACCTGCCTGCAACCTGTACACGATTTAAGAATTTAGTGAAAGAATTTAACTAATTTGAAAAGATGTAGAATATCACCATTAAAAAAGAGCCGGTCTTCCCTCACCTCTCCCTGTTGGCTGATGATAGGGACAGCATACTGTAGTTTGACATCGTGAAAAAGACACTCTAAAAAAATGTTGGCCACTCCTATGAGGTTGTGGTTCTCATGCGCCTCATAAAATGGATCAGACTGTTTGCTGTTTACTTTGTTACACTGAAAAAAAAAAAACACAGAGGAGCACACTTAGTAATGCACTGATTTTTGTTCTCTTTTCATTTTTCCTGGTCATAAACTTTTACTTCTCACCATTTCCTCCATGCCTTCTTTCCAGTCTCTGTAGTGGTCTCTCATGTCTACCAGTTTGTTCTCCAGCTTCTCAATGGTCCACACCTGGGTCCCCTTCCCTTTCCTTCGCACCTGAATGGCTGGCTCACTCACAATTGCTCCACGCTAAATAAACATGGACAGCACATATTTAAGATCAAGTTACTATGACATTCTCACCTTCATGCATTTTGATTTATTTTTAATAAATGTGGGTGTTTTGAATACTAACTTTGCGGTTGGCACTAAGGTTGGCTGCAGGAATCTGAAGGGTGACCTGATAGTCAGTGAGTTTGTTCATCTCTTCTGCCAAAAAGTTGGCCTCTCGCACCAAAGTGTTGGCTTTAACGACCTGCTCTCTGAGTCGAGACAGACTCTGACGAAAAAGCTCATCTCTGTCCCAAGTACACACATGGACACACACACACACACACACATTCATATTGCAAAATAAAGATTCATTCATGATGATCAAGATCTGTTGTCTTTTTGTCCCCCCTTTCTTGTGGGCTCATATCAAAACTTTGTGTTCACAGACATATGAAAAATAATCTCACTTAAATAATCATTTATATCATTAGGACAGGTTTTTTTCCCCCCCTAACTTAAACTACTAATTTAAAAAGTTGGTTTTGTTCAAGTTAAAATAAGTACGACATGTTTTTGCAGGTAATGGTGCTGCAGGCCGGGTCTCATGACAGGTCAGCTGGGTGTAATACTAAAACCCAGACCTGCCTGTCTCTAACGTGTGTGTACCTTACTGACCTCTCCTCAGTCCACAGTCGCAGCTTGCCGTGTGACGTGTGCGTTGGGAACGTAAGGCGCTCGCTGCTGCTGCGGTGATGCTGGGATGTTTTCTCAGGAGACAACTGTTGTCGTAGCGATTCCAGCTCTCGTTCATACATGAGCCTCTGCTCCTCCAGAGCTGTCCGCTTCTCTTCCAGGTACTGCTTCTCCAACACCTGGACCACATTCTGCATAGGGTCTACATATGTGGAGAAAAGTGCACACACAGCACTGTATTGTATTGTACCTTACACAGGAATGCTTCCTCAGTAAAGGAAGAGGGCAACAGCAACATGAGCACTGAGGATTGGGTTCAATTACAACACTGATATCAATACCACAATCACAAGGTCACAGGAAACAGATTGTCCTAATCATACCATTATTTCCAAGAGTCTTCATCATGACTTCCATCTGGGCAAACTCATAGCTGTAGTCTTGCTCAGACGAGGCCTCACTGGCCGTCTCCACATCCACCTCGACAAAGCTTTCTCTTGGAGAGGCTCTCTCTAGCTCCTTCAAACGGTCCCGCCGCTTTCGTTTAGGAAGATTTATCCTACAGCATCACGATATCTAATCAGTCCTCTTTCTGTTTCCGTAGTATTTCCAACACCAACAGAAACTTAAACAAAGTAGTCATACCTGAAAAAGTGATTGTTTCCCCATAAAATACGGTCTCCATGCCACAAGTGTACTAAAGAGTCGATCATTGCACCATTCACACAGGTTCTGTAGAAAACAAAATATAAAAAAAATAGATGTCAGATGAAAAGATCTAATTTTAATCTCTGAAATGGAAAAGCTCACTAACTGAGAAGGCACAATAGTTTTGTTGTGGGAGGAAGACATGAATCTGATATCAAAGTGTAAGAGCTCAGATCATAGAATTCCAGTGCAGTGAAGTCATGAGAAAGTCTAAGGTCCAGTCATCCATAACAGACACATGAACAGATATTGGAAGTGGCTGCACAATAGCTCACCTGGCATTCCCCAAGGGCGTGAGGGTGACATCACCATCTGGGCAAAGCTCCAGGACACAGTGCTCCGCCTGGATCCCGATCCCAAAGAGCTGGATGTCCTGAGTTGTGTCTGCACCCACACGCGTGTGCTCCTACACACAGGTGGAAGACAGATCGACAAAACAATAATGGTACATATGAATGTATTAGAAACTAACCTTTTAATTTAAACTTTTTTCAAAAGAAAAAATAAAGTTCCAGAGAGTCATGAGTAAGCCAAAACTGGGGTTCAGATGGTAAAAAAAAAAAAAAAAAAAGCGAGTCTGTGCAGAGGGGGCGTTGTTAAACAAACATCCCAGCTCTGAGAGGATGTCCTAACCCATTTTGCATTAGCAGTCATTCCTCTCTGATATGCCAGGCCGTCCTACGGGGGCCAAACAAAGGCCTGTTGTTCTGAAAGCTGCACAGACTGCTTTCTCATGCGCTTCCCCTCTCACAGCTCCAACTATCTGGCCGGTTGCTCCAGACCTGGTCCTGCTGGTCTTGTGCTCCCACACTGTCATACAAATCACAGCAACATGAGTGCTCACATATGGTGAATGTCACTGCTACGGCGTGAACAGTAAAGAGATGGTCAGGCTGAAATTCTCTAAGAAAAATGAATGATGAGATGGCTTTTCCTGGCAAAGTAATAAACCTCTGTTACTGGGTTTCGGTATTAGGCGTTTTACATTTTGACAGTCATCTCTGACATAACATTGCAGCCTTGGTCATAATCATCATGCAAATAGCCTATGTTTTTTTTTTTATCCAAGAAATATGTTAGACAAAAGAAATTCTGTATGACAGAAAGTTATGAGTTTAATCAGTGCATCCAAAATATGTTAAATGGTTAAAAATGTAAAATTAGTGATAGAGGACAGGTGATTTCCACATTAGGAAAAAAAAAAAAAAAAAAAAAAAAAAAAAAGTCTCAGACCTTTAATACACCTCTGACAGCACAGCCGTACTAGCTCCGGTATCTCCTAATGTAAATGCAACTTTACTAAGAAGCTTGTACAAAATTAAAGAGCATGGCACAATAACATATTTGTAGTATTGATATGCCATGCACCGTTTAGATCCAGATTCAAATGCTTTAGGTTTTATCCAGATAATTAAATTCCCAAAATTTAAAATGAAACAAAGAAAAAAAAAGAAAAAACACACACTAGACCTTTCACAATTACAACTTAATAATCTGTTTTCAATTATTTCAGCTGGACTGAATAAGTGGAAATGAAATATTTTCATCATTATTTCCACTTGGATTCCCGCCATTTGAGGCTTGACTGGTGCTCTTCTGTTGCTGTCATCTTGTGCTGTGGGTTAACGACGCCTAAGAGGAGAATCAGCGCCCCTGACTATCTACAAGTATTTAATTTTTAACACTTACATGACTACTTTTTAAAAGATATTCTGCTGATACGCAGGTTAAAGATCTAGATGTAGAGCCAGGCACTACGCGATCACTGTGAGGGTATTTTGTTTTGGCAGAATGAAAATTTAGAGCCACATTACTTACTAGCAGCAAAAAGGTGGTGGTCAAATGTTATACTACCACAAATATAGATATATCGATTAAAGATATAATTGTCAAACCATTATCAGGCTTGTTATATGACCACAGCAGAAGAAAAGAACACAAAAGAGAAATGAATCCTGAAGGTCCATTCTTTGTATGAAAATGAATCATAAACTTAATTTTAGCGATTGTGCTAGACTTAAATCACAGTTAAATACCCTGGGCTTCTTTTTAAACCATCTCATTTAAGAAGGTCTTTCCAAAAAAGGGTGAATATAGAATTATATCAAGCAGTTTGTAATATAAAGTTACACATTTATCTCCATCTTTTTTCAATAAAATCCTAGGATTTTTTTTCTAAATCAAAATGCTGGTTACTGAAGTAAACTGAAACATAAAAGTTACAGTTAGCTTGGTTAAGTAAATGCAAACCAAAACGTTAACCACTTGTGTTACATCTGAAACAACACCACCAATTATTGAGCTGCAGGGATCACATACCCTTAGTGGCAAAGCTGAATAAGTGAAGAAGCAGTACCATCAGAAACAGAACAGTACTTAAAAAGTATCGGTTTTTTCACATCGTCAAAGCAGTGTTACCTTCAGATAGTACACCAACAGCTCATTTAGAGCAGGATCGGCATTGAGATTGACCAAAAAACACTTGTCTTCGCCCACTTTAATCCCTGAAGTCTCCAAAGAGATGCCCATGCTCTCCAGCTGTTTCTGACGCTCCTGTGAAAGCGAAGAGCTGTTTAGAAATGTTTATAGATACAAAAGTTTGGATTTTAAAGTTTCTTGTGACTCGTGCATACAGCAGCAATCTCCTCGGTCTTCCTTAGCTTCTCCTCCCAAGTAACTGTCATCTCCTGAATGAGTTTCTCCGATTCCTGCAATTTCTCCTTCAGCTCAGGGGCCTTCATAGACTGATGGTAAACAACAGAGAAAGCTTTCAGATTCATATGAATGCTTGTAAAGCTGGTCTAACTATATCCTGGATCTCTGGAGGTCCACCTCTCCTCTCACCTCAGCCTGAGAGAGCTGAACCCTCAGTTTCTCCACCTCTTCCCTGAGTTCTCTAATGATCCGAGCGTTAGGATCTTCATTCACCACAGCGTGGTTGACAATTCTCTTGGCCCTGTCAGCATAACGTAACGTGGACAACGTCTCTTCATAGTTATCAGCAGCTGGACTCACTGTGGCTATCATGGCTGTCTTACTGTTTCCTCCCAGGTTGTCCTGAAGTGATGGGAACACAAGTGAGCTGCTAAAAATGTACATTTCCTTCTGCCTGGATAGAGAAAATTATATATTTAAAAAAAAAAAAAAAAACAGTTATAAAATATTTAATTTGTGAGTCAAACCTTCAGCAACCAGGTGAGCACCGAGTCTCTGTAAGGCACAAACTTGGCCTTCCCTTTTCCTGCAGATTGATCGGCCAGGGCAGAAATGACACAACCTAATGTGGTGAGAGACCTAAAACCACACAAAAATATGCATGACGACTCTCACAGGTGACTTTTCAAATGGTCAGACTTAATGCATGACTCAGATTATAAAATAATGTCATACTTGTTTATGTTGCTGCCTTCTTTGAGTCGCTCCCCTGCAGCTCCAGTCTTAGACACTCGCTCACTTCCTGCCAGGTCAACCAGACTCATTTTGCTGACTTTCTCTCCTGAATTCTGTTTACAACATGCACAGTCAGACTCGAGACATGTGGATTTACAGGACAGAGATAAATATGTGTTCTTGTGTACAAAAAGACTAACTCCTGACTGTAGATCATAGAGCGTTTGCGTGACAATGATACTGAAGACGGCATGTGATCGACTGCTCTCCTCGTTCATGTTGGTGGCTGCGACTGTGCGTGACTTATTCCCTTCTGACATCAACACCTCAATGTCCTAAAAGGATAAAGCGGGAGGTAAGAAGGAAAAGAAACAGCATCATTAGTCATCATTGCAATTTAATTTGTTTTTTCTAAGTCTAAAAACAGATTCAACAAGAACCTGCAAGCTTGCAATAGTTTGTTATAAAAACACTTAATGCAGAAGGCATTCACTGCTGTTCACAATTTCATTTATCTGGGTCACAACAGGCAGTGGGAAATCCACTGAACTAGGAGCGGGCAGCACAAAGCACAGAGGAACAGGGTGGAGATGTTTTGCTTCATTAAGGAAGGGCTTGCCAAGGTTTGGCATACAAACTGCATGGAACCTCGTGACTGCAGTCACACGGGAGGATTTTAAACTAAATGGGTATTGCCATGTAAATCAACAGCTTGACAACCGGGCAGATATTAATATAAAGGTATTATAAAAGGTATTGCTGCTGGATGTCTACATTTATGTAAAATGTAAAGCATTTCAGCATGTGACAGAATGGATTCAGCCTCACCACTAGTGACAGCGTAATGACAGACGTGTGAAAGACACACCTCAAAGCTGGTAACAGCCAGCTGAGACAGACCATCCACATATGGACCCAGGACTTTGTGTTCCCGAACTTTCAGGGACTGGCGGCTCCTTAGAAAACAGAAAAGGTAGCAGAAAGAGTATGAGAAAACAAGCAAGGATGAGGGGTAGTGTTATTACTTTAAATTTGAGATATTTTGGGACCTCAAAGCATAAATTGGAAAAATTCTGCAATTTGGTGAGGTTCTGCATTGTCCAGTCTCCCAGCAGACCATCTAGTGTGAAAGGATTTTTTTTTTTTAAACTTTAAAGTCCGTTCTGAGTTATATTAAAGAACAACACAGAAAATGTAACACTGGGTTAAGCTCTTGACTTAACATGTTGATAAAGAAGGCTGACTCTATTCTGGGGGCTGTGCGAAGGAAGATCCTTCATAAAACAAAGATCATGAACAACCCTGAGCATCCTCTTCACAACACTGTGATTCAGAAACGGACCGTTCTCAGTCAGAGGTTTCTTCAGAGCCGCTGCAACACCGACCATACAGGAGATCCTTCCTCCCCACAATTATAACCCTCTACAACCCTCTATAAGCCTACAACAATTAATGTCCCTTCGGCGATACAGTATTTTTGAAATTGAATTGACAAGTCACCAAGACAATGAAGCATGACATTAATGCAGCATTCCTGCATCATGGAATTTAATGGAAACAACTGTGATTTCTTCTACAACAGATTTTCAACAAACTACACCGTTAGTAGAAAAATTGGGAGAAAAAAAACTATTTAAATTGAAAGTTACCTCCTATTTCTAACTGTGTGGGTTAAATCAATCAATCAATCAATTGCATGTGATTATGGCAGGACATTATAAAATTGTTTTACTTGGTATACTTTTTGGTGAGGAAAGATTAGAAAAAAAAAGAAGAAAACAGAAATTAATCTTAAACTAACCTTGTTTGTTACTTCATCATTGAATGTTGTCTTACTTGACAAGCCACAGCCCATCTGCTTTTGTTTTTTTTTTTTAAATAGGGGCTTAACATTTGTGATGGGGGCTGTTGTTTTGAAGGAGGCTTAATATTTTGACACATCTGGGTCACCACTGTTTTTAGCAATGACTGAAATCAACAAAAATGAAACACCTCAAGAGAGGAGAGCCATGATTTTAGTTAAAAGATGTGGCTGCAGGCAGCTCTGGCCTCACAGTTTCTTCTTCAAGGATAACAGGATTGTAAATTTGAAATAAAATCTTTATCTTTGACACACTCAGGAAACTACATCTTCAATCAATAATCAATGGTTATCAAATTGTAAATTGTCAGGACTAGCGTTTCTCGTGTCCCTTTGTGCTTATAGGCAAGACGAGAATAAATCTACTGGAGAGACAGTAACCATATTTACACTCTATATCTCATGCCTCAGTGTGTACACAAGAGGAAGCCGCCATCAAAACGAGTCTGGCTGCATCCTCAGACATCTGCAGTACACAGAGCACTGCACTGTAGCTTCTCTTTGGTGCTTTGCTCGCAGGAGGCTGCGACTGCTCTCTTGCTTCCAGCTTCACTAACAGATGTCCCTCAAACATGCCCATTCACAGCTCGCCCTCCCCGTCAGTCTGTCTGCCAACCCACATGAGACCACGGCTGCGAAGAATGCAACAGTGTCAGGACGATGCTGGCTGCTTTTCCCCAGGAAGTGACTGGGCTTAGTTTTCTTATTCACATTCTGCTGCCATACCACATTAAGGCTAACACACCTGACAGCGCTGCAAAGTGCACACCAGCACAAAGTGGAAGCTGACAATGGAGATGGGCAGTGGCCTGCGCTGTGAGCTGGAGGAAATTAAGACAGAGAAAACTGCACAGTTTGCATAACCAGCTGTGTCCGTCACCCCGGGTCCAGAACAGTCCGAGGCATTAGCTCATGAAATTCAGTGAGCTGACACATGGCATGCATAAACAAAGACCATATTTCCGACTCACCCTTTGGGATCGAGGAGGTCACGGACCTTCTCGTTGTAGATCTCCATGTAGGACACTTCCACCTTAAAACTGTGGGCCTCATTCGCCTCTTTATGGACCCTCTCAAAGAGAGAGCAGCACAGTCGAGGGATTAAACCTGGCTGCTCTCCGTTTCCCATCATGGAAAAGGATTTGCCTGAACCTGGACAGTCAGCAGAGTCGCACATGAGTGTAACAACAAACAAAATGAGTTATACTGTAGGGCAGTTTAATGGAGAGGGGTACTTAGTACTCCAATTAGCATTTTTGCAGCCCATCTGGATCATTTTCTAAAATATTCTTAGCATGATATAACATGTAAACAGTCTATTATTTATTAAAGTATTTTTGAACAGAACTTAACTGAGTGAAAATGAAATGAGCTTAACAGTGACTCATTTAACGAAACGTTAACAGGTTATAAGGTATTACATGTTTATAAACAGACCGTGTCAAATAATTAATTTAAAAAAAAAAACTTCCTGCAGGTCTGAAAACTGATGCCATTGTAAGAGAGGCTTAAAGCAGCACAAAAGAACTTGTAATTTTTAGCTGCTCTATAGACGCAGACGTTCACTTGCTTTTTACAACACCGTCCAAGATTTACTCAAGATTTACTTACTGAACAAGATTTACTCTTGCTCAGTCTTTTTCTCTTCCTTTATTACTTTCTTGGGTCTCTTACTTGCTTCTGCCAGGAGGTAACTCACAGAGTTACAGATGTCCACTGTAACTCTGTGAACTACTTTCATCTTTGTTTACGTGTGACATGGTGCCAAGAAGTGATAAGCAGTCGTCGCAAGAGACAACCAGTATGGGAATCCAGTTACTTCGGATGATTTTTGCAGGCAGTACGTATGGGACATGGCAAAACCTAGATGACCCTTCCTAAAAGTAGGCAAATATTCTCTCAAATTGAATTGAAACTGATCATTTAACATGAAAAGAAGTCTTTTGTGATTTCTTTCTGTAAGATTTATAAGCAACTGATGTTTTTTGTCTTTGCCAAAAGCAACTGTGCTCTAGTTTAGTTCACGACTTAAAAACTGCTTCCCGAATGCAGAAATATTCAGCTGTTTTCTTAAAACAGTTTATGAGTTGTGTGGCTAAAAAGTCAGAAAAAAAAGAATCAAATTTGATTGCATGAAGGATACAAAATTATTCCCTAGCCCATCTTCTCGTTGTTAAAACCTTGTAAGGGCATCTACCAATATTCTACCTCAGCCAGCAAATCTGCTGAGAAGTTTGGCATCACATGATTGAATAGAGAGATCTCTGTGTGGCAGTGTGTATAAGTGTTCTCAACAATTGTTTACCTGATTTAGTTTGAAGTCCTTTACATGGACAATTCTCAGATTGTGTCTTAAACTTGTTTTCCGTGACACATTGGCATGTTGGGGAGTTTATTTGCAAACTGCAAATGGTTGTGTCTTCCTGTATGTAAGATGTGTAGAAAGTGTTGGGAGATTTTTGTAAATCGTAGCTCACATTTTCCTTAACTAGGTCCTGCCTTGGTGGAGTGTAAAAAGTGGTAATTCATTATCAGAACGACATGGGCAAACGTCTTTAGACAGGGGAAAAAGTGACTTCACACAGAGTTTGTGTGGATTTTTGTTACCCGTTTGTCCATAGGCAAATATGCAGGCATTATATCCCTGGAATGCATTTTCAAGTATTCCCTCTCCAAGGCACTTGTACACCACCTCTTGACCTTTCAGAGAAAGAATCAGTCACCATGGAGATTATGGTAAACATTGGAACAGCTGAGCTGTACACGCTTTCCACTAATAACCTTGTTGTCTTCCAAGTATGCAAAATTAATACAGAGAAGTGTATTTATCAAGGTCCACAAAACAATGAATAAGATTCATAAAAGTGGCAGATTCCTGTCTGGTCCTTTGGAAAATGTAAAGCTGTTTAAAGAAATCTCTTGTGTTGCTGGCTGACGTGACCCTGCTGAATGGGACAGCTGTTTAATGAGCTAAATAAAGCTTTGGCTCGAACCCTTCAGGCAGCCTTTTTGGTGAGAAGACTGCTTTGTCAGTTTAGGACAAAACAGACATAAGCATTAGATTTACAGGAGAAAATGAGAGAATATGAAGAGCAAAATATCTTCAGTGATTATGTTAATACACCTTATACTGGCAGAAATAAGCTCTTAAATAGATGCTACAGAAACTGTGGTTTCTCTATAATCCTAATCTTAGTGATGACTGGTTGCTGAAGAAACTTATGAGGGGGTGCATAAGAATTACAAATCAATGTGGAATATTTATCTGAACTGCAAAACAGTGTATCTGCAACATCTTTGTACATCAATTCAACAAAGCTAGTCCTAATGCAAATTATCACATCTACTCAAAGTTCCTGCTTTGCAATATGCAAAAAAAAAAAAAGAAAAAAGAAAAAAAAAAAAATTTCCCTGGAAATCAGGCATTTCCCTGCTCCCACAGTTGTGTCACAAAGCTTCTCATGCCTTTACACAGCACATGATTTGAGTCATTTGAATAAGTGAAGGATATGTTTCACCCTCAATGACTCACCAGCATATTTAGGAATGTTGGATTCATCCATGGACCAGAAACAGTGGTCAAAAGCAAACACCTGCAGAGGAGACAAAACAGAGAGAGTCAAGATATGTTCTCACGCCTGTCCAAACACGTACGTTACAATAGACCCTCATCCATTTTAAAAGTGTTTTTTTTTTTTTTAAATCCGAGGTATAAAAACAGAATTTCTGAGCAGTGCCATACCACCCTGTTGTACAGTACATAGCAGGACTGAGCTTGTCTCAACAACTTGGATGAATCCCGAGCAATTGTTCGAGGTAATGCTCATTAGGCCAGCACCATGACTGTCTGCATAAATCCACTGTTAGCAGCTCAGTGGTCTGTCATAGTTGCTGGAGTTAAACAGATTCATAAATCAGGGTCAGTCCTCCCCAGAAAAAAAATTCCAGCACCCAATGACCCTCATCTCCAAGGAAACTGGACTGTCAGCCTTCCCGGCAGGGCAGGCTAACCCTCAGAGCTGGATCTCAAAGCTCAGATCAGAAAGCCCTTGTATCCTCTAGGCACCTGTATGAACACTGGGTGGTTAAAGGCATAGCGAGGATGTCCTCTGGGACAACCATTCACAGATGAGAACAGCTCCTGCTAATACAATACATTGCATTCACGTGAACTTTTATGCATCTAATGATCTCCTGAATTAAAAACAACAAATAAATAAATTACACAGACATAATAAATCTTCAGTAAAGTTAAGTGGCTAAAAAATTATCACTCCCATGTTGATTTGAATATTCAAAACAATCTTTACTAGGGCCAACTGTGATATTGACAAGGACTTAAAGTTTAGTTTGTCTGTATTTAATACTCTATGGAGTTCCTCTCAGCAAATTGAAGACAAGTATGTTTCTAAAGTCTCTATTATATCAAAAGTTTCAGCTTCATCTTTTTTTTAAAATAGTTTTGAGAAACTGTTTGGGGAGATTTACCCTGTACTCTTTGGAGTGACTCTTTTTTCCAGGACTGGTGCTGCACAGTCATCCTCATGCTGTAGCACATGTACTCGTAGGATTCAGTGTGCTGCCAAAACACATTCCTCGAAATAAATACCACAAAATAACTGAACTCTCTTCTAATCACAAGTGTTAATGGCCAGGAAACTAGTGGACAGACAGTCTATATGACAAACACATGAAAGCAAGACCCCCTCTTGTGACTTCAGACGAGTGACTGGGTGCCATTCAAAGAAACAAAACCCCCATCATTCTCAATTAGAGCTGCTTTGGTAACTGGGGCTTCACTGCCCTCTGGTACGTCTCTGTCCACCCTGAGGGTGTGATTGCACAGCAAATTGCTTTTGATTGGACAATTACTATTAATCAGCAGAACAAATAATGATGAGCTGAGAAGCACAAATTCCTTTTTTTTGCCATTTCTAGGGTGAAAACTAGTTGAATGTAATTGCTAAAGAATGCTGGGAGAATAATTTGAGTGCCATAACTGAGCAGACGGCCACGTGCTCGTCTAGCTGAGGGTTACTACAGGGCGGCTCAGGTTCACATGCCCCAGGGACCACGCACGGCCGCGGCCCAGACCAGCGTTCCCTCGGGTCCAGTCAGGGGGCTGAGTGCACAGAGCACAAAGCCCATCCCTAGTGTGTGAAACATCTCTGAGCTAGTCACCAACGTGTTGTCAAGGGGGGAAGTGGGGGTGCACTCCAACAATGCAGCTTTGAATGTGCACACACACAGCCTCAATGTCCGCGCTCATCCCTCTCTCATTGTAGAGCCTTTGTGGGTGTTCACGAGATCTTAGATCGCTGACACATTCACACGGACATCTATCCGGCTCCTGCTGACCAACCAAACTACTAAAACACTCTCAATCATGTCCCTAGAAACAATGTCACAACAGTGAATCGACCTGCGCTGGATGAGTCTTAGTACTACAGTGTAACATTGCTGCTCATCATGCGTCCCGTTACAGGATGTATGAAATTGTGTTTTACAGGAGAGAAAAATCATAAAAGGTAAATCATTATTTTTAAACATCGAGGCCAAGTTAAAAAAAACAACAACAACAACCTTGTTATTATCCTCTCTTTTCATATCAAAAGGTAGTTTATAGTTTATTATTCCTGTCAATACATTTCTGTCAGATCCAATGAGTTACACGTGTCATTTTTCTTGACTTTAAGTCCATTCAACGTGGTTATTCAATAGCCTGGCCAGCCATCCCAATTTTTTTCCCCCCATCTTTTTATGACAAAGTATTTGTCTGGTTCCTCTGGACTTTAACGTGACTTTGACCCATGACTTTCACTCCCAAGGACAGCACCAACAGATGCTGAACAAACTACCACTGGATGCCAATGGATATGTTTAAAAAAAAACCAAAAACAACAGTCTGTACTGTTGGAAATGGCTGTGAATGGGACGCATTTCCCAAGAGAGAACTTTGCCTTTTTCTAAAGAACATGACTGAATGAACCATACATACCTTAGGTTGTTTTCTGTTGAAGTAGAAGGGCAATCCATCGTGAAGATAAGAACCAAAGGTGAACCAAAGAGAGAAACAGAGGAAATAACATTAGTGTTGACAAAGGACATGCTCACATATGGCAAAAGTGTTCTCTTTGCAGCTATTTGTTCTGACGACAAAGAAAAACTCTCTTTTTTTTCCTCATTATGAAATGTCAAAGCTCCTTTCAAACTTCCTCCACTTTAAAACTCTTCTTGTGACTTCTTCATTCATTTATTCATTCAGTTCCACACAGCAACTTCCTGGTAGTGGACGCTGCTGTGATTGGGTTCATAATTGGTCCAGTAGAGTGAGAGAAAGGGAAGAGATTTAGGATTCAATGTCCCACTGACTCTGTTGAATAAATAGCTCTTATTCCTGTGGACTTAACACAGAGGCCAGCCTGGGGAAAAGCCACTCAGCATAACATGCTGCCGGAACTCAGGACAAATGGGTGGTATATGTGCTCCTACGTTATGTAAGGTTATTCTCTTAATGAAAGAAGAACAGCAATCTTAAACGTTAACACCAAAATGCTCCTCAACATACCTCAATGCCTCTTCTGTAGATGGTTAAGAAGGAGGCACGCATGCTGCTGAGTGATGAACTACAACATACACAGACACAGCACTAACATGGTGGCTGTACGTCTGCCACAGTCCTGTCAGCAGACACCTCCTACAGACGTCTCCTGGCACCGAGACAGAGGTGGGCATCACCTTCACAGGGTAACTAATATTGGACATGTTGCTTCAGGAGGCAACTGAAACACTGCACCAGAGTGTCTCACACAAATATGAGCTGAGTCACCGAGAACGGCGCAACTGGAGAGCTGCCCCACACCCACCCAAAAATACTCTTTTCACATCTACTGTATTGTCTCTATGCAAGATGCTCTCAAACAAAAATTCTCATCTACTTTGTGGACTATGCTCGGGCCATTAGCTGTGCTCAGGGTTATGATAATGAAGGACAGAAAGAAAGTGTGGGTAGATGAATTAAAAAACAAAAAGAATAAAAAGGGCCTTTGCAAGTGTTTTTACTCTGAATATAAATATAGGCCAAACACAAAACTGCAGCAAGGCCTGTCTTTTTATGCAAAAAAAAAAAACAAAACAGAGTTATAACATACAGACTGCTGGGAGCTCATATCTGAGGCTGGCACAACAGCCGGTAAAGAAATGAGAATAAGCTTTGAGAAAATGTTTGAATGTTGTCACTTTAAAGAACTTCTGACGAGCAAGAATCTGTACCTGAGGAGAAACCAAGCCAGCAGAAATACTACAGTTTGTTGGCTCTTGCTTATTGTGTAATTTACTGTATATTCAGTTAATGCATCCAGTTGTGGTATGTTAGGAATGCTGCACATGACAATGGGAGGAACTGTTTCCACATGGCTATATTTAGGATTTCAGACTCATTACAGCCTTCAGACATTTGTTTTAATTCCAAAAACTGACTTCTTTTCAGACTTGTATCAAGCAAAAGATTTTAACCTGCCCTTACTTGATTCAAACACGAAGACCTCCCTGCTCAGTAGGTTTGAGTGCATTAAGCTCCGGTCCTCCCACTCTGCTCTGGATATAATCTCTGTAATCACCCCCGAAATCTGGGTCCCTCTGAGCATTTCTGTGCTTTGCTCTGTAAAAATATGTAAGCTCCAGCGTGTCATCTCTGTCAGGGATTTCCCAACTTACTTTTATAAATCTTAACTTGTTAAATGCAATAGCATTTTCTTGAATATTCCACACGTTCGCTCAAAATTATGACCAAGTCTGTAAACAAGCCGGCACATTATTTTTTATTTTCTGTGATGATTTATTCGTTTTTGCATTAATATTAGGGAAACAATTTTATCCATACAACTCCAATTTAAAAATGCTACCAGTGACACAAATGCTTTTATTTAGATATGAAGCCCACAGGTTGTTTGCTTAATAATCAGTACACATGTCAAGTTACAGCTTGAGGGCTTATTAAAAGACAGTGTTGTTGTTGCATGTTACAAATGTGTGACACACATGTATGGCACAGAAGTGCCAGATAGCATCAGATTCTTACCCTGTCTGAGTCAGAGGCACTCGTAGCCTCAGTGGGGCATGATCAAATCTTAAACGTCCTTCAGGGCGAAAAACAACCTCTCATAATAACCGATTCATCCCCTGTATGACTGTACATGGTGTAAGGAAGAGAAAACTGATCTCTTTTTTCAGAAATCTTACTTCTCATCACCAAAAATCCCTCCTTAACACCAGACTTTTTAAATCTGTGGGGGGAGTTACAGCTATTCAGACAGCATACGACAGATGTGGCATCTTTCTGCGCCTTCCAGCTCGGATCAAAGTGCGTGCCGATGGTAAAATGATGGTATGAGGAGGGTAACAACAGCCGTGGAAACCCCCCCTGTGGTTACGGAGTTGGATTAAGGCCACAGAGTTATTATGCCACTGAAAACGGCACTCTTCAAGCCGAGCAGGCAACACACCAGATTAATCTATTGTCTCATCCACCCATTGAAACATCCACCTAGACTTAAAAAAATAGAGCTCATAGCCAACCTCACAGATGTATCAGACAGTGTAAACATTTCATATTTCTGTGTATTCACTTGATTTAATCTGCAACCCTGGATCACCTTTCAACAAAGAGATCAGCAACAGACTGGCTCAGCTAAAAATATTGCAGAAACTAATTCAGAAGAAGAGTTCCATGTAATGATGAAAAAAAAAAAATTAAATGAATAAAATTAAACTTGCACATTTAGCATTTTGACATGTCTTTGAGTTAATAATTATATACTTTTGTTTGAATAGAAGCTCATACGGGAAAAGGTTTAGCCACATTAACTTGGTATAACATTTATTTCTCCCATTAACACACACACACAAATCCGAGATATTTTACTGGCACTCCCCGTCACATATTTGGATCCCTCCTCAGGATCTGTTGTTGAAACTATGCCTCCCCCACCCTGTTAACCTCCATTCACTGACATGACTTCTTCACATTTAGCTTTCGACATGCTTGAAGACAATGCGACGCTGAGTTATCTCTGCATGTGTTTATGTGCTGGGTTACAGCGCTGTGCTCTTACAAGTTACAAACTAGCATTTCACATAGTCTTCCGGTATGTTTAGACCAGAACACTTCAGTCCCCACCCACTCAAAGCCGTGGTCATCCTGCTTACACACACCAACTGTACTCTGTGGGTCTCTTGTATGACTGATTACTTTTAGGAAGGTTCCAAGGAAACACAGCATGGTGTCAAATGTGATCAGGCTGCCATTTTTATGAGCCTAAGCAATCCAAAAGTGTCTGGAGTCAGAGGACATTTGGAAATGTTTCCAACGCAGCACTGAAGGAAGTTAGCTGCCTGATGACAAAAACAGACCGATCCAAGTCAGTGAGAGCGAACTCCTGCCACACAAACAATTTCTGGAACTTCTTACACACTTCCCACATGGAAACTCCGCCCACTAAAAACTGCCCTTAAACGTCATTGCATAACACGCCTAATTTGAATAAGCAGGTCGATTTACCAAAACCACAAAGGCAAAAAAACTACTACAAGTAAAAGTGATACATAATACAGATTAATCAGCAACATATACAGTGTACCTAGCAGATACTGAGTGTAAAAATATGAATTTTGCAGAGGAAAACAGTCTTAATTTTATGGTAAAATGCAAACTAACATTGATGCATCAGTGTGTTAGCAGTATTTCATTGCTTTAGCTGTTAAGGTAGAGCTACTTTTATCCAATTTCATTTTAGTAGTTCTGTCTCCAGAACAGCCAATAGGCGTCTGAAGCCCTGATTAAAAGATGATCTTTTACAACATGTTGTATAACATGTGCCCTGAACCTGACGGTTGTCAATCTTCAGAGCATCTATGACAGTGATTGTCAAGTCTGAGCAATAAGAAAATAGTTATTTGGCGAATTATTTCGTCTTTGACTCGCAACCCACTTTTAATTATTTTACAACATAATGTCATGCAACAATGCCAAACAAGGCAGAAACAGGTCTGAATAAGATATTGAAAATTTATTATTATTACAATATCAGCATGTGACATGTCAAAAGTTGAAAAAACAAAAAAAAACATCACAGTAAACTTTAAGTGCAGTTAGTGATCTTCACTTATCCTCGCCCGATCCCACCCAAACACACAGGGTATACTACAAGTCATATCGTCATCACAATTTTCAACAATATTGTACATCACATTACAAAGAATGACAGGTAACGGCAAAACGCAAGCAAAGACCAAATAAAACAGTGATTAATATTTTGTGGCTTCAGCTGAATGATTTACACTTTTTACCTGTATATTTACTTTTATTTTTTGTGTGAAAAGAAATAGATGTCTACTTTGGAAATAAGAACAAAATTTCACCGCGCTTTGTAACATATAGACATATGCCATATGTTGCGAAGGGAATATTGTTGTACTCCAATATGTTGAAATTCAGGGGACTGTCTGTCTCTGGCCGACATGGGGTTTCATAGGAGCAGGGCAAAGCCCAAGTGGGGTCCAGATGTAGGGATGGTTCTCTGTTTTGAGTCTAGTCAGTGAGCTCAGATTTCTCTAGATGTCAAAACAAGAAAGTTTAGATAAAAATGGTCTAAAACCCTGCATTCTGAGTATTGTGAAACACATTTAATGATTATTTTGTCAGTCATGCGTCATTTAAAATACAACTAGATGCCTAAAGATGAATATATATGCTACAAATCATTTCTTAACTGCCTTTAATGTAAAACGGTGATAAATAGAGCAACTTTAACTTCACCTGGCCAGCCAGACTAATTCTTTTTACCTTCAATACAAAGGATTAGTCTGGAACACAGTGAGTATCTGTTGTTAGCTTTGCAGTAAAAAACTGTTAATCCAAGGTTTCATTAGCAATTCTGCAGCCATCCTTGTTGTTTTGAATAAGTGGCTGCTGGATGCTACTGTATGAGTCATTGCATAAATCCCCACCCAGAACCTACTGGTTCAGTTTGGTCTGTATTAGTGGAAATGGCTGTGAATCGGAGGGGTAGCAAACCCATTTCATGAAGTTAAAAGGTACAACTGGCCAGGTTTAGTCTAACTACCTATGTCTGATAAATGTGGGGAGGTTTTCTGTTTGAGTTGTTGATATCATAATAAGCTGCAAATTATTCATGTCAAAGCACCTGAACCGTACAGTATTTGAGTAAATGTAGCTGAAATAATTGGGCCCATAATCTGCTCCAAAAGCTAAAATTAGAGTCCTGTGAAAACATTTGGATGAGCTGGGAAATATTACCAGTTATGTCATCAACATAACCCCAGGACTTTTCTGTATCTCACAGTTGTTGGTACTAAGCAACAAAAGTAAACAAGGAGGGGAGATGGTCTACCAGCCTCATGAGTCAAAGTTACAACATGAAAGCTGAATTCAGAATCTCAAAAACAACCGTGATGAAGAGCACTGCCACCAGCGGCCCACATGATGCTCATACCACGGTCAGCACAGGGCCTCCAAGTTTCCATAACAAATGCTAACAACAAGGGTCTAATTTAATCCTCTCCGGTATTTCTGACACGGCAGTGACAAGCTCAGTCAGCAGGCTGTTGGGCAAGTTTTGCATACTAAAATATAGAGAATGGTTTAAGACTACTTGTGCTCCAAAGTCTTAGTTCAAAGGTAACAAATAAACCACAGAGAAGTAAAGTTCATCAAATTGCTCCATAAGGTGGGTCTATTTCTCCTCAGGAGCAGAAGTGGTACATTTACAGCTGGAGCTCAAATCCTGTGACTGTCTGCCTGCTGGGTCTCACTTATCTGAACAGATCCGGCATCAAGCTGCTAAGGACAACAACAAAATCCAAAGAGAGCATGCTCATGTAGAGCAAATCACTGTCAAATATACTGGTGATTAATAGCAAAGAGAAATGAATATTGACTGTGGTTGTGTGTTTGAACTTCATAAATTACAAAAATGGTACTGAGAGTAAACCCTCAGGAAACTTGAAAATAAAATCATGCAAACAAACCCATCAGCTTCCAGACTTCAAAAAGGCCTCACCAGAGAGAATCATGCAAGAAAGTTGTTATGGAGGAAAAGCCTAAAAGTGGATTTATATATACTGCTGCCCACATCTGACATTAATGAGACACAGGCTTAACAAAGAGGCAGGACAACATCTTTTCTCAATTATGGATCAAGATGTAAACAATGTCCCACCCTCTAAAACAAACAGCAAACAGTCCTCAAGGAAATGCAATTGTTCCTTCAGCGTGCATCAAGCACTTTCTCCTAACAGTATGAAAATAGCTGTAAAGAGTAAACGCAGGTTAAAGTGGGGGCTTTAGAGGCCAGCTGACCGAGAACAAGATAACACTGAATGGAAAGGTTGATTATTGGCACATAGCGAGCAAAATAGAAAGACAAAGAGCATTCCTGAGGTCAGTCACTGCAACAGGCAATGCTGTCATTTAGTGTCAGGGTTGTTTTGTAAAGCTTAATGACAGTCACATATGACCTCAGAGAAAATGTGACTAAAACTTTAACTTTACCACCTTCACTTAACAGGAACATCTGTGTTCTTGATATCTATGTATCATAACAAAGAAACAGAAAACATTAGATGTTTTCAGGGAAAGTTGGATGACAGATGAAAAAGTTAACTTTTTGTGTACATATGAGACTGATTAATACATGCACGTTGCCTTGCTGTTGTACAATTGCTGTTTACAATAGGTTACATAAGGAGCTATTTTTTCAGCCGGGAGTCGCCTCCAGGCGACCAGCAGAGACCAAAAGAAGTTACTGCTCCCACTTAAAGTGATCTGGTACACAACTATGCAAAGCAGCAACAGGAAGCCTGTCCACCTTAGTGCAGGTTAAACCTCCTTTATGAAATGTGTTGATTAGAAACTTTTGGATTTCCATTCAGAGGAACCGTGTGACCTTTAATACAAAGGCTGTCCAGATGTTTCAATGTCCTATTGTCTGTTTACCACCAAGATCAAGCAAAAATCTACCAAGTTAAGATTTATCAAACTTGATGAAGAGGTGAAGAATGAAACACGGAAGAGCCCACTCCTCGTGATCTAGATCACCGTTTTTAAAACTGCTAAATTACTGACTTCAAAATGATCCTTAAAAAGACTAAAGAAGATATGCCAGAGTTTTAAGTTAAAGTCTAAAAGTTTCCCTAAGACTGGGGATCATGTGGGGGTCACTATTTGCACAATACAACCAGATTTATTTGTTAATTAAAAGCCAACAACACTTCTATTGGTTGCTGACAATATTCAAGTTGTGGAATAATACAATTTGAATGAGACATTACTAAAACCTTGTGATAATATTAAACATGTTTGTCGCAACCTTGAGACGTGATGCCTCGCCACAGGGCCGCATCTCAACTCAAGACTCGACTCTTCATGGAAAGATTAAGGTCAGCATTACCACAAAGAAAATATATTTAACAAAATTTTAACTTTTTAAAAAAAATCTATTTAAAACTATCCATAGTGCAGTCTACAAACCAAATTTAGCATCTAATTTAATCTTGTAATTTCAAAATGGGTATATTATACTGTTTACTCAGCCTGGTCAGCCTCTCTCATTCACTTTACAAAAATCAACGCTCAAGAAATGAGCCTGGTACCGCTCCGATTCAAAGGTTTCTCCACCAGTGCAAAATATAGCAAACTAATTGCAAAGTAGTGGAGGAGGGCATTATGCAATGACCCGTCCAGGAGATTCCAACAGCCGCTTTTCAGGACAACCTAGATGCCTCCACAGTTGCTAATAACACCTTGAAATCAACAAGTTTTTGCTGCACTCAGACATATTTTTAAACCTGGGAAACCCTCAAAAATGGGACAATTGTTTCACACTGATGTTTTGATTTGGCATTCAAATCAATGTAAGTAAGCAAATGTAGGCTCTCAGGCAGAAAAATATATTAAAACTTTTTTTTTTTTTTTGGGGAAAGGATTTCCTTAAAAGAAAGCTACCAAAGCCACATTCATTCTTAGTAGGAAGGAAAAAAGCATTTACTTTATTTTTTGCTTTTAATTTTCAGAGTTGTAGAAGATAAAACACTGATGACCAATCTGTTCAGTATTTCAATAAATGACTTTAAGATAAGTAGTGGAAGAACAGAAAAGTGGCATCCTAATAGTGATTGTCTTAAGTGTATGCTCTCCTCCACACCGCCCAGATTACTATACCCAAGTAAACAAGACAACACAGGCTAGGGGAGATAAACCTAACTGAGCTGTTGTTAACATCAGTGATAAGAAAAGATTAGAGCGGAAATTACAAGCTTGGGTACGGCCATTATCAGATAAAGACGGACTTCCACTGATCATCTTAAAATGCAGAACTGCAAAGCTGCATGAGTGCAAACAAGATAAAACTCACATTTTCAGCTTAAAATTTAGTTGGGGTTAATGTGCATTTTGCCTGAACTTTCCAATCCTAAACAGAAATACAGTAAAAGCGGGTTTGCATATCGAAGGCTCTCCAACACTCGATGTGGTGTATTTAGTTGCTGCACAGTGATGGACAAGCTGGGGCTTGATGGATGTAATACAGCCCCATTGTGTTAGTCACTGGGTATTTTCTTGTCACAGTGCTCCACCACTCATCCCCTGCTCAGACAGCAGCCGCAGGTATTTCTAAGCCTCTCCACCTCCCACCTTGACTGTGTCTAAACACCTAAGGAGAGCAGATTGGTGTGTGAAAGCAAGACTACTTTCCCACACTCCTATTTCAAATATGTCATTTGTGCCGGCTCTACAGGCAAACGAAAGTTGAAACTTGGGAAACGCAACCTCTCCGCCTGAAGTCACAATCTAAGTTTCGTTTGCCCTTCAGTGAAATAACTGTTCACTTCAGAGGGAAACAGGAGAAGAGAGTGGAGGCTCACGAGTGTAACCTTAATGCTCTGCGGTGCACAGAATGAGGCTTAATCATCAAAGGTAATCCCTCGTATTACTCGAAATTCTTTACATCAATCACATGTTTTCAAGGCACTGTGTGGCCTGATCAACTTGATTAAACACAGACTGTAAAGAAAAAGCCCCAATTAATGATCAAACACAGAATTTGCTTCATATTCACCACACTAAAGACTTCCTTTTAGTCCTTCACCAAAGCCAGTCTCCCAAAAACAACTTCTCTGAGATCCAGATGTTCCAAAGATCTTAAAAGACGTGTTTACCGGTACATAAAAATATCTCTTATAACTGCTCTTTTTCTGACACTGCTACAGAGCATTCCCACGAGAGAGAAAAAGTTCCCATGGTCTTGCCCTTGCCGCCATATTTGGCATGCTAATGCCCTCTAAATCTGACACATTTCCAACACAGAATAACAGGTGTCTCCGAAACACAGCGCAGTCTCAGCAATCGGGGTCTCCCCTCCTGCGGCTCCGCAAGGAGCAAGAAGGAAAATTATATGGTTTGAGAAAACCAAAGAAGCGTAAACACAGACCTAAAAACACACAGCAGCAGCAGCTGCGCCAAAAGTTAACAAATAATTATATGCTTGGACTGCACCATACAGTAGATATGTGACATGATTAAATCAACTAAAATCCTGAGCTGCTCAAGGTCGCGGTCATCGTGCAGCTACAGACTGGACTTCACTGAGAAGTACCACAAATAAGAGAGAGAGAGAGGAAAAAAAACAGAATTTGTCAGAAAAAAAAAAAACATATTTTGGATGAAGTTAGTGAGAGTGAAAGTGAAAGAGAAAGAGTGAAACCAGCCAAAAAACTTTTAAATATCCCAGGATGAACTCTGGAAGGAATTTGTGCACAAACGATGCAAAATCTAAATCAGATAAGCGAGTTTCAACTGAACGATAACGTGAATCCTGTTTGTGTCTCACTCGTCAACATGGCAACAGGTGACACTGAAAATAAAACAAACATCCAAAACACTGCTGATGGAGACACTCAGCAGTTTCATTAACACCTCTGACATCTTCATCTCAGCAGCTTTAGTTATGCCGTAATGCATCCGGTTTCACACGTTAGCTTTGAATGCGATTTGTTTAACAGCCTGGAAAGCAGCCACTGTGTGGCAATTTCTGCTCTGATAATTGCCTTAAATACAGGTTAGTGTGAGGACCAGAGCGGCTGCCAGAGTGAGCCCATTACCATTTAATGCTGACTGTTATTTACATGGAAAAGCAGACAAAGTGTTACAGTTTAACAAAGCTGGATGAGAGCTGTGGGGAAAAACCTTGACTGTGGTGCTTATGTGTCTCCTGTGACTTCATTATCAGTCGCCAACTGTGGATTCTCAAGATCCGTTTGCTCATTTTAAACAATCCATTGACAAACAAACAAATCAGCACAGATTTTTTTCCCCCCCCCATAAAAAGGGATTCTGTTTGATTTCTGTGCACTTCTGGGTAATCAGGTCAGGTGTCTAATCATGTGTGATACTGACAGAAGAGTGTTGAGGAACCAAGCAGAAAACAAAACAAAAACAAACAAACAAAAAAAAAAGCTTTTGCCTGTGATGAGGGAAATATAATATGTCTGATCACCACTAACATTACAAGCATAATGTCATCACCAGCCTACACCCTCCGTCATCCAGACAGAAAAAACCACATTCCTGCTGACCTTCAGTGTAAAAGTGGAGGAGGAAATCTTCTTATCTTGGAGAATTTTTTTCTCTCTTCTTTTTAGCCAAGAAAACTTCTAATAAAATACAGACCATAATGAGCATTTTGATAAATAATAGTATAGTCTAACATTATTTTGGATGCAACATAGCATAAATGAGCTCTGAGGATTTATAGTCGCACCCTGAGGCTTTACACTAATCTGTTCAGCTGAGACATTTTCCCACAAAAATCCTCTTCCAGGCTTCATCATCCACATCAGGTAAAACACCTTCTCAGCTTCTCTCAGCATTTTATCTTTCATACTTCATACTGTTTTTCTTCATCAAAATACAGATAATTTGGCATAATGGCAAAACAAGACCAAATTGTAGATTTTTTGTAAAACCGTTTAAAACGTTCACTTTCTTAGTTAAAACAACTTTGAAGGCTGCAAGGTTGACACACTTTTCTTTTGGTGGTATTTACCAGAAACATTTAACCTCATCCAGATGGAGAACATCAACCTAATAGCATCTCTAGATCTCCCCACAAATGCTTTACCGTGATCACATCTCTTGTAAGGGGCCTGTCATGGACTTGAATGCTGTTTTCCTCAGCACCTCCTTTGTTTTCTTGGTGGCATGTTTTAGCTTGTTATTTTGTTGAAATGTGGAAGTTGACCTCTGCCTAAATCACTCTGGAAAAAAGTTTTCACTCTGGTGTGCTTTATATATTTTTGCAACCATCTTCCTTTCTATCCTGACAAGTCTCCAAATCTGTCTTGCAGAAAAGACCCTCAGAATAATGATGCCATCATTGTAAATTTAAAGCCCTTGGTGGAGTGCTGCTCTGGTGGTTGTCTTTCTAAAACAAGATTTCGTTCTTAGTGACCAAGAACCTTGATCTCTGTTTACCTGTTTGGCTGAGCAGCCAGATCTAGGATGTTTGTTGGTGATTCAACTTCATTCATTTGTGAATGGTAAAGATTTCTTTCTATCATGCATTGTAAGTCCTGCAAGAGGTTTCTTTCCATGAATCTGTCCTGCAGGTTTATGGAAAGTTCTCTCCACCTCATGGTCTGCTTTTCATTTTACTATCATATATAAGACCTAAAACAGACAGGCATGTGACTTTACCATTTATGTTGAATGATCTCACTTAGCCATAAGTGAGATCCAGCTATTTAGTAAAAGCATCGAGAAACACTTTATAGACCTGCTTTGCCTTTTATTGTAGGCCAGTGATCAAGTCTGCCCTCATGGACCATCAGCTTGTCATCAAGGCCTACACAAGTCTGTTAAAGACCCATTCATTTGTACCAGGTATGTAAAGGCTGTGAAACAGCCAAAACATGCAAGGCAGCAGCCTTTGAGGATGGGAACTGGGCACCATTGGTGCAGAATCATGACACAAAAGTGAACTGAAGCTGTTCCAAGCTGACTGCGAAACAAAACAAACCGTTTTGGCCTTTCCCTTTTAGGAGTCTGATAACTTTCCAAGTTTACTGTGTAAGTAATGTCATTACAGAGATTAGCATTGGAAAATTCACATAAATTGCATGATATGATATCATGTTGCAATCAGGTGGGGTGAAAGACACCCTGTCCTCTGCAGCAGCAGCAGCAGTGCAGAATTCCTCTTCAACGCTGCATTTAGTTTCTGGCATCAACGCGGCCTCAAGGAAATACTTAAAAGTTCGCCAAGCAACTTTAATCTTCCTGACTGTGTATCATGCTCATGTGTGGGCTGTCTTGTTTTAAAGGCATTTGACTCAGATTTGTGGTGGGGGATAAATAGTTATTTGCTCATCTTGAATGTTATTGTAGCTGTAATACACCAGATTGCACTCTCATTACACTGAGAGCGCAATCTGTATTTTTCTGCTGCTCCACTGACAGACATTTCCCCCAGGGCCTTGCTCTGCACTGCCAAGGACTTTTGCTGTGATGCACTCAACCCAGCGAACAAGGCGAAAGATGCCTATTTGTAACCCTGATGTGGCATCACCATATTGATTGTTTAAAAACAAAACTCTTGGCAATGTTTCAGCTTTGTTTACCTGCTTTCTCCTTTTGCATTTGAGGGTGGAGGGTGTAGAACTGTTTGGTTGTCCTCCATGTCCACGACACATTTTGTGTTGAGCTCAATCTCTGCAGAGAGAAGTTTGGGGTTTTTTTTAGGGAAAGTAAAAGAGACTGTGGGGGTGTGAAGAGTAAAAATCTGAGCTCCTTGTGACCGCGATGAAACTACACTCAAGCCTGACTTCAGGCTCATAACTCCAACTCAAAACGGCAATGGCGAAGACAGAAAAAAAAAAAACTTTATGATAATGTGGCATGAATCCGAGAGGACGTGAAGAGAGGCGTAAAGCACAAAAAAATCGCGGCTGTAACACTTACCCCTGCGGTTCATGGGCCGGACTCTCACTGCAACTTTTACCTTTGTATCCGACATTTTTGTCCACTTTTTTCACTCCCACCCGTCTGTCCGTATGCGGCGAGCTATCAGCGTACAGTCTGCGAGTCCCCGACGACAAGCCCGGACTCCTGCCAGAAAAAAAAAAAAACAAAAAACGGCAGCGGACACTCTTTGAAAACACCCCTAAATAGTCCAGACGTCGAGGCGAAGGCATGGGAACAAGTCCATCTTTTTTTCTTTATATCCACCGGGGCTCGTTTCTCGTGTAGACCGAGCACTCAGCTCCTGCTCCAGACAGCATCCCCACCGCCATCTTCCGCCGGGAGCGCGAGCGCCACTGCTGCTCTCCTCTGGCAGACTGGACAGGGTTCACGCGCCGCTTATCGGGAGGGGAAGTTCATTTACGTGCGCCACAAGATAAGCACGCTGGTGACGAGACCGCTGGACAAAAACCGAGGTACACCCCAGGGAGCTTCACAGTCGTCAACTTCCTGGGATACATCTTTGTCATAGTTAATTGTTCTGTACTTGTAAACCATGGCGCTCTACTGAGGATATATTCATTTGAATTTGATTGAGACAACATGTCTCCAAAAAGCTGCGACATTGATACAGCATCCTCTTTTTTTTTTAAACAATAGTATACATCTGGTGCTTGGAGGAACTAGTTGCCAGAGTTGTAGGAGAGAAATGTTCTCCCAGTCTTGTCTGATATTTGAGCTGCTCAGCAGTCTTGGGTCTTCTTTGTTGTATTTTTGATTTCATGATGTGCTAAATATTTTTAATTCATGAAAGGTTTTGGACTGCAGACATGCCAGTTCAACACCCAAATTCTTCCGCTACAAATGAGGTGTGTAGTTCAGCATTGTCTTGCTGAAAGATGCAAGGTCTTCCCTGAAAAAAGATATTGCTTGAACATGAGCTGCATGTGCTGATCTGAAACCTGATGGATCTAAAATCTGATGGATCTAAAATCTGATGGCTATATATCTTTCAGCATTGATTTTTTTTATTTTCACATGAGCAAGATGTTCATTCAAATTTCAGTTTGTCTCACAGCAGGACATGATTTCATTTTTCTTTAATGCATTTAACAGAGTTTTCACCCAGAGAAGATGAGGACATTTTTGGATCATGTTCACAAGTTGTTTTGTCTTTGTGTGAGAGAAGGTTAACCTACAAAAGTGGATGGCACCTTGAACTTTGTGATTTTCAGAATTTTCTTGAGCCCTTCTGAGGCCTAATGTAGTTATTTCAGTTATAAAATCACACCTGTTTTTGATGCAATACTGCCTGAGAAGAAGATCATGAGCATCTAATACTGATTTCTGGTCTTGTGTCATGAACGCAGCAATTCCTTCAGTTCTGTGGATCTTTTGACGATATTATGTAAGACACTATAAGCAATTTTATGGTGAGGTGCACTATTCTGAAATTGTGGTACAGTTTTTCACACATTAGTAAATGTCTGCCCATCTTTCCTTCAGAGAGATTTTGCCTGAGATCTTTTTGTGCACTATTATGTCCCTGACCTGTTGCCAATGAGCTGAGCACCACTTTTGACTTTTGTTGCTCATGTCTCAACCTACCTGAGACAAGCTGCTGTCATTTAAATTCAAAAAGAGCTAAAAATAATTTCTTTTAAAAATGCTTTGCTTTCTATGTTTTCTGTGTGCTATATAGCATCACAAGAACTGCATGTCACTGCATTATTTTATATAGCACACCAAGTTTTTCAAAATTAGAGTTGTGTGTGTATATATATATATATATATATATATATATATATATAGATAGATAATTTCCTATCTATCTATCTATCTTGTTTCAGCAGCATATCAATTTACAGAAACAAGTGGAAATTTAGAATAAAATAAAATTAAAATATGAACAATATACATATATACAAATGTCAAACAGAAAAAAAAGAAAAACATGGGTAATAACTTAACAAGAATATAAACTCTGGCTGTGCAAGAAGGTACATATTTACATGTGCAGCTGTGTTTATCTGTCACATAAAGTGGAATTATTATATGGTGTTATGGAGAATAGTAGAAAGGACTTTCTGATCCGTTCTTTGTTCTAACGGAGCTGAATAAATCTTTTGGAGAGAGGACTCTACTGCCTCTGGAGTGCGTTGGTCGTGAAGGTGGTGGGACTGGTTGTCAAAGATGGACAGCAGTGTGTTCAGTGTCTTTCTGTCCTTCACTGAATCAAGCTTGTTCAGTCTCTGTCCGGTGATGTTACCAGCCTTATGGATCAGTCTGTCCTTATCATCTAAAAATGTCAATTTAATAGTTTTCCTAAGCATTTATTTATTACCATTCATGTATTTTGAAGACTCAATAACCCAAAAGCATTCTGTCCTATACTGTTTCCACCCATTTCACATCCACCTAAATTCAGGTTTCTACACATTTATTCAAATATGGTTATGTGTGGCATATACAGTACATATGTGGCTAAATCTTCTTGAAATATGCTGACCTATGACCGTTAATGGTTCTGAACTTAGTTTAGGCAAAACATGTAAGAAGTTTAACCTTGTAGTCAAATTTTCCTCCCAAGATAGTTTCATTTGATCTCATGCGTCCCTTTATTAATTTACTCATCTTCTGACACTGTAAGTTTTTCTCTGGGCTTCTTTGAAGAATTTCAGACATATATTTGAAATCACTTTAAAATAAAATGATGAAACAATAACAACAGTACATTCTTATTAAAATGTATGAAAATAAAAACAAAAGAGCAGTTTAATTAGATTGGATCATTAACAGTGCTGGAAAATGCATTGATTTTATTATCTGCAACAACAAAAAAATGTACAGGGATACTTGTAATTTATGGGATTTTCATTAGCTTTATTTTGTTTCTCTCACATCAGTTTCCCTGGACTGGAGACCTGTCCAGGGTGTCCCTCTACCTTTTGCTTGAAAAGAGATAAGCTCTAGCAGATCCCAGTGACTCTAAACAGGAATAAACACATGGAGATTATGGATGAAATTTCTCTCACCAAAGTTCCCTGCCTAAAGAAACACAAAGTACAGCCTAGGTTGAGTTTCTTCACATATAAGCTAACTTGTCTGTCTGGTATCTCGTTTAGAAGAATAAATCTTCACAGTATGGTCACCAGCATCCAGGGCGATAAGCAAGTTGTTCAGTAAAACCAGTCCAACCGGTCGGGTAAGGTGGTTCCCCACAAGAGGAGTTATAACTGGACCGTTCTGGAGCGTCCCTAAACTACAAATCAACCCCTGATCAGAGTCGGTCACAATCACCTCTCCATCTCTGTCAAACACCACAGCGGACATGTTGAGCCTCACCGTGGACTGCAGGTTCAGGTTAAAACTGTCTGTCTGGTGGATGAGATGGAAGTCTTTTGTAAACACTTTCAGTCTTCTGTATTGATGTCTCTCTGTTGGATGCGTGACATCAGCGGGGTGCTCAATCACTGCAGTGTAGCCAGTTACCTGACAGCAGGCCACTGCTTTGGGGCACTGCAGCTCTGAGATGCCTGTCTGATGACCCACAACGATGCTATGACTATAGTCCACTTTTACCAGGGACAGTGTACCAGCCTGGACATCTGACACCAGGATGTTCCCACAGTTGTTTGTGTCCACACCCCAGGGTAGCTGGAAGATATCTTTAACCGTTAACACGTGATTCCCCCTGGAGGAAAAAACCTTCACAGCTTTATCCCCTGCATCTGTCACCACTACGTAGCCATTGGGAGCTACTGCTACATCCACCGGGTAGCATATATTTCCACTGGCTTTTCCTCTTCGCCCAAAGCTGTTCAGCTTCCTTCCTAGTAGGTTGAAAACTACAACCCTCTTCTCCCCATCATGCACCACAACTAAAGTCCCAGAAGACCCCAAAACAGCTATCCCAGTAGGGTTGATGAGAGTACGCCAGCCACCAAATGCACTGCTGAGATGCAGAGTTGCTGTCAATTTCACTTCTGATGCTAAGCTGCAGTCATTTTTGGCACAGAGAGGAGACGCAGAGGATGAGGGGCTCCAGGACAACAGAAGCTCCTGTAAGTCACAGAGAACCTGGCAGTGGGAGGTGCCATCAACACTGCACAGCTTTCGGCAGAAGGGGCACTCCAGCTTCCTCAGGAGAGGGTGGGACAAAGCCGTGATGCATTCCTGACAGAGCACATGTCCACAGGAAAGGTTCTGCGGTCTCCGCTCCTTCTGCTGAGAATTAAACATTTCAAAGCAGACTTTACACTCCAGCAGGTTGAGCTGGATCTCTCTCAACGTCCTCTCAGAAGACATGCAGCCAGAGTGCTGGAGTCCAGGATTGTTGTCCATGATGATTTAAATATCCAGATGTTCTGACAACCTAGCTTGAGATCATTCAGTCTGACAGCTGATGAGCGCTACTCAAGGTTGAGAAAACCAAAAAGAAAAGCACAGCGATAGTTTTCTGTTGACACACATTCTGTGCTTTGAGGCCTAGACTGTCACGTGGTGTCTTAAATTAAACTGAGGCTCTCTGCTGCCCTCCTTTGGACACTAACACACATTTTAGGATTCAGAAATGCACAGCAAAAAATTTTTTTTTAATTAAATAAATTAAAAATGTACATTTCCCTGCTTTCAAAAAAGAGGATCCCCAAAGTTATTACATGCCCAACAGCCCTACTGGTAATAACTACTGAGAGTTGGTGACTTTTACTTTCATTAGGTTTGGACTTTTTATCTTCATCTCCTTTCACTTTATTTCTGACATTTTCCAGATGAAAATCAACTCTGACTTCAGATACATCCTGTTGTAGGTCACCGCGAGGAAGCTATTTCAGTCTGAGTTTCATGGTGTGCAGACGGGGTGAAATATGAGCCCAGATGGGCAGCGCTCGAGTCAGCCAATCCAGCGCTCCTTTACTGCAGCAGGATGCCCTTCAGGGGCTGAGCAAGATCATTCAAGATGTACCATTGTCAAGTATACAATCACATCGCAATTGAAGAAGAGAGAGAGGAAAAAAAGGGCAGATCACTGGAGAAATTGATGACAACTTTAAGAGGAAGTGTAAAACATTTTAATATGTTGTCTTATTTCACAGTGAAAAACAACAGCAGAAGTCTTTTTTTTTTTTTTCAGCAGAATTGTTTTTGGCAAATGACATCTAAATCCACAGACAATGTACCCTTTATAATGCCTACTGTAGCACGGGAGCCCGGTTCACCGATGCCACCGTCTGGATTGTCAAGGATTATGAGGGAGACGTCAGTGTTGAGATGATACTGACAGAGCAAATGACAAGAATCTTTCAATAAAGCACCCAAGACTAGAGCGATCCAAAAAAAAAAAAAAAAAAAATCAAATTTTGTCTTAGTACAAACTGAGAAAAGCTAGGCATAAAAATAATTCCATGCAAACAGGCACAATGGGTGAATTAACACATTACAATAAGTGAAACACAATACTTGTGCTCTGCTGTTTTTAGGCTTTACAAAGATTCTTACTACTGTTGTAACATTTTCCTAACAAAACATTTGATTTGACATAGTCATGCAGACGTAGTATATTAAACAGGAAGGTCAATAGAAAAAGAATGTTAACTGCACACCAGCAAGAGGAACATTAAAAAAAAAAAAACATGCAGGAATTTGAATTCTCTCTCTTATCAGTACAGTAAAATGTAAAAATAAAAACAATAGCAGCCACAGATGGACAGGAAAAGTAAAGTCACTTAACATCACAATGATTCAAAAATACTGAAACATTTAAAAAAATGTACAGTTTTCGAGGAAACATTCTGCAAAGTGCTTAAACCGTTCGCTTTGCTTCATTACAGATCGACTTCAGTCAATGATCCTGCTGAGCTAAAGCTGTTTTGCATTGAAAACCTGCCCACATTCAAGTTAAAAAAAAAAAAAAACAGGATACAGTGAACATCTATGTTGTGAATAATCACTGACAGATATATTTATATATAGTTATTTAAAAGGACTTCCGTCCTATAAACATACAGGCTCCAAATTTCAGCAAAGTCAACATAATGGCTTTCAATATTGAAATGTGTTGAACCAACATACTCGAGTTCGGCCAGTGTAAACCAGTTAAATTTAAATTATTCCTCAATGATATATCATAGGAAGAGTGTAAATTATCAGCTACAGTGAGCATGCAGTCACATCTAGAATAGGCAGTTTTTATTCTCTCACACACACTTAAACCCTTTCTTTTTCTCTTTCTCACACACAAAACAAACCTACAATTAGTGGTTTAGGAGCTTCTTGACTGCAGCTCACATGTCAGTATATCTCTTCATCATCTTCATAGTCTGAGACACTGCGCACTCCTAACACTACATGGACCTGTTCATCCACTTTTTTTTGTTTTTCCCCCCTGTCCTCTCCCTCCACTGTAGCTGGGAGCTTTGTAGATTTAAATTTCACTGGGAAGTAGATGCATCTTTACCCCATTTTTCTTCTTGGCTCTTCAGAGAAGTTCGGCGGCAAGGCTAACCACTCTGATTCCTACTGGCTGTTGAGGCCATTGATGGATTTGCTCTTTCCTGAGCCCTTTCCTGAGCCCTTTCCTCTTCGTTTGGTTGTCGGGCTGTTGCTGTCCACATCTGTTTTGCCTGAAACATGAAGCCAAAGTATTCTGAACAAAATTCGTAAAAAGAACTGAACTGAACTTGGCATGCTTGTGGTGCAGGTAATACTTTGCTTTAAACACTAGAGGTCAGTCTTTACCAGCTCGATAAATTACATCACAGTACCTTTTATCACCTCTGACACATGGTCAGGATAGTCTGCGTAATTACTGTCCTCGCATTCTGAAAAGCTCTGTGAAATGAAAACAGAGTAAAGACGTGACTCACATTCCTTTAACATATCAGGGGTCATATTTAAACATTAACTGCCCCTGTGCAGCTGTACTTGTACAATGTGATAACACTTTAAAGGAGGAAGGTCTGACAGCTCTAAATCTGATATTAACACACAGAACATTCAGTCACAGAGTATGGGTGAGTGTGTTGCCACTATACAAAAATAACTTTTTTTATCTTATGTGTTGATCTCTTATAAACATATCCTTCAACAGAGATGGTTAGATTTGCAGCACAAGATACAGAGGGGATCTATCTCAGTAAGAACTGAACTACCGTTGTTATTACACTAAAAGCCTAGAGCGTAAACCTGCTGTTCCTCACCAAGCCATGAATCCTGCTTCTTATTACAGGCCTGGGATGAAATAGTTTGACATAGTCTGAACGTTAAAGCATTATACGTACCTTTTCCCTTGGACCATATGTTTCGGCATACCACATCATTCCATGTAGACACAGGAACGTAATGAAGGCCTGAAAGCAGATCAAAGGTAACAGCGGCTGTCAAATGGTTCAAAAAACAAAGGCTTAAAAGCACTGCAGGCTTCTGGTTTGAAAATAGAATGATATTTGTGTGGAGTTGTGGTCTGTTGGTGGTTAAGGTCAAATATTTCACATAAGTTAAAGTGATGACCTTTAAACCACCTGCAAAACAAAAGAGCCTGTGGTCCTTATCTTACCAAGCACAGCAACCAGAGGATCACATAGAGGATCTGAGTTTTTGAGAACAAATCCTGTCCAAACTTAATGCATGCCAAGGCTTCCAGGAAGGCAATAGCCCTGTAAATGAGGAAAAAAAACACACAAAAAAACCCATGTCAACTGACCCTTTGACTCACCTGCAGCACACTTCCTTTTAAGAGAGGAACAAGGTTGGAAAAAATATATCTGCGGGTTTCAGGTAAGGGAAGCCTTGAGCTTATGTTAACACAGGCTCAGGAAAATTTATTACTTGTTTGGGTAACAACATACTGAATGTCGGTCAGCTCTCGGACAGAAATGAAATACCTGGACACCCCACACCATCTGACACCAGAGAGCATTCATCACAGTTAATATCACTTCCTATATCTGCATTTGGACGTCAGAGACACTACACTGTAGGTTTATAATAACACAAGATTTAGTGAAACTGACTTTTGAGGAGCTCATGTGGAACAATAAACTTCAACTAGGCTTTCAATATATATACGTGTAAATATGTGTATTTTTTTACTTACCCAAAGACCCAACACTGTGTCCCAACTCTTTTGCATTGTGTGTCTGTAAGGTATGCATAATACTGCCTGAAGACAAAAAGAAATAAACGATGCACGTTAGCAAATCTCATATGCACCTATAATCCGATTTCTTGCAATAAACTTGTATACCTGTTGAGAAAAAAAAAAAATCTAAAAGGATAAAAGTATGTCTAAGTGTACCTTACTGTTGGAGCTGTGATGATACCAATGAAGAGGATTCGACACCAGCTCAGAGGATGACTTGCAGGAAAGACGAAAATGTGTTTGAGGAAGAATGTGTTCAACTCTGTCAGCTGTGTGGTAGGAAACAAAGATCACATTTGTCATATTAAAATATTGTACAAACATTTTAAATTATTCTTCTGTTATGAAACCTTCAGACTTATCTAGGTTATATAAAGTGGAAAATCAGGCGTTTACAGGCAATGGGATGACAATTTATTTAATGATCAATAATCTGATACTGAAGTTTCACATCAAAATTTTGAGGTGATGCACAAGAGTACTTATAAAATGAGATTTCATGGATACAGAGTTGTTGATTCTAGTCAGGATCTGATGAGGTTGAACTTTCACAATGTAAAGAAAGACTGTGGACAAATGAAGAAACTCAAGACTACGGCTACTCTTCCTTTCTGTCACACCCTCTGCATGATGAAAAGAGGTTAATGGATGAGTAACCAACATCGAGCCTAAAGCCAGTTTCCATGTCAAGGTGATTCTCTTAACTTGACTTGATCACTATGGTAACTTGATCTAGTCATATAACCTGATCCGGAGGAAGCGCGATCAGTTTCAGACTTAAACTGGCTGAAAAAGCATCAATCATTTACTTCTCTTTTCACAACAGTATCCTGGACAGCAAAATCTGATTGAAAGGACATCCATGTTACCAGGCAGGAGTAGTGAATACACAGTACTGGTCAAAAGTCTAAATTTATCAAAATGTCAAGTAAGAATACTCTCAAAGGAATATTGATTCATTATTTTAAAAATGCAAAGTGGGCTGACAGAAGACACATCTAAAAATCAAATGAAATTGGTGTGACCAATTATTCTAGGTACACAGTTTTTGAATAAAATTAGCCATCAGCTTTGTTCCAACATCTTGGTGAATTAAACACTGTGGATGTAGGCAGCCTCAGATCCCTCTGTCTTCATGTAATCCTTGACAGACTCAATGGTTTTGAGAACAGGGCTCTGTGGGGTCTGCACCAACACCTCCAGAAATCATTGTCCTTTACACTGAAGATGGTTCCTAATGCCACTTGGTGCATGTTTGGGGTTGTTGTCCTGTTGCAGAATAAATTGGGGGCCTATCAGATGCCTTTCTGGTTGAATTGCATGATGTTTAAGTATCTACCTGTAGTTCTCAGAATTCAGGACACCATTAATCCTAACCAAATCCCTCACTCAGAAATGCAGCTCAAACTTCAGAGGAACCTCCACTAGTCATTCCTGTTGCCTGCAGACACTTATTATTGTACAGCTATCCACCTTATTTCCTATGTTTCTGTGCAAACTTGAGTCTTTTGGACCTGTTTTCACATTATATGTTCTGCTTTTTGGGCCACAATCCTACCAAGCAGATAACACTTGGCCACACTTGTCTGGAGAGTAGATGAGTGTGTCTGTGTCCCTCTGGTTTCTGCTGGTTCTGTATCTTGACACAGTTGGCAGATCTTTGACTGGTAGAGACGGGTGATCGAGTACAAATACCTTGTGTAACACTGCGCTCGGGTATGCCCATAGTGCTGTAACATTCAAATTAACTGCACTGGACCACAAATCAGTCTTTCACAACCTCAACTAGGTAGCAGTTTGACTTGCCAGTTTGGAGCCTCCTACACAGTCCTTTCTGTTTGAGATAGTGACTGCGCTTCAACTTACAGATGAAACTGGCGGTCATTAGCACCTGTTTGATGTAAGTGGTTGATCATACAGGGCTTCATCCCTGACTGTGCCAGTGTACCAATAAGAATCTGTGTTGTTTTGAAGGCAAACAGTGGTAGCACCAAATTTGATTTAGATTCTTCTGTTAACTCACTTTTCACTTTATAAAGTTCATAAATATAATTACATTTTATCTTACAGGAAGTTTTCATACCATTTTTTGACAAATACACAGTACTGTATGGACTTTTTATCTTAAGCAAAAATGATCTTTTTTAGAATATGGTGTTAAAAAGAGCAATACTGACTCAATTGAGCAAAAGGAATTAGACCGCACTGCATGTGTCTCATGCAGAGGACAGTTTAAAATGATATAAAACACAAAGCCAGAAAATTAAGACCACCGGTTTAAAAAAATAACCCCCAAAAATTCCATTCAGTTTCTGTTTTCTGAAATGGTCTCCAAATCCCCCCCAAAAACCACATATTGCACTGAATTGCCAGATTTTGTGGCTATACAGATGAAGCACATGGCCTCATTTCTGTCAGTGTACTTTAACTGTGACAGTGAATATCGATGAGATCATTAATATTATTGGGAACAAGTGCATTTCTGATCATGATCAGTCAAATGGATTGATGTAAAAATTACCTTGGAAAAAAAACGAACTTGTTCTTAGTAAAATATGTTTGAAACATTTTTAATATATAAAATCTAAAGCGTGTGTAGTAATAAACATATTAAGATAGCCATGAAGTTACTTATAGTAATTGTTTTCAAAAGTCTGAAAAAAATCTGCTATTCTTAGAGAACAAAGATTTATGATGATGTGTCAAATATTGTAGAAACCTTCACATTTTAGAGGCTACTCTTACAAAAGAGTTAACATATTTTACATTGCAAGGGGAGATCATTTTGTTTAGATTTTAGGATAAATAATCTGGGGACAGAAAATCATTACATCCCTCAGCAAACGGCAGTGGTCACATATCTTCATCTTCTCTTTAACTTGGCAGAGAGAGAAAAAAAAGGTTGACTTAACTCTTAATACAAATTTGAGTGTGACCCGTGTACTGAAGCTGATTAGATAAATTCTCTAAAGTTGGGCTGAAGGATCATTTTCGTCTTTAAACATTTTTTTTTTTAAATCAAACAACCGCATCTTCTTGTCACAGGCTGTTTTCGTTTTCCACACATGAAAAGTAATCACCCAGCAGCCATGCAGAAGTCACAGCAGGACAAACACACCTGTGGGACATGACGTTTAACAAGGGTCTCTGAAACTATACATGTAAAAACAGGGCTCTTAAAGCGGCGGACTGAACATTTATACATTTAAACTGTATAAATGTCTAATCCCCCCATTTGATTCAAAACGGACTGAGAAACAACTCTCCAATCAAAACCCGTTCATCAAAAAAGAGAAGTAATTTCAGTATCTATGTCCAAAATGTGCACACAAAAAAGCACAGTAAAACCTATATATATTTTACAAGACCAGCACAATTAACATAAAGGAACTAAAGTATTTTACCAATTACAAACACTGCTATACAAGTAAAGAGCCACTACACGCCACTACTACTGAGAAAATCCCACTTGAAGCTATATGAGATATATAACCTTTGGTATCCCTTTAATAAAAAGTGCTATCAAACTCTTCTTTATGCAAAAACACTGGAATTCATAAGGAACAACCCTCCCTAAACATTTGATGCATGTGCTGTTCAACAAAAATAAATTTTATTAAAGAATCAAGATGTTTTTAACTAACCCATTTTCCTCTTATGCTAATAACACATATTAAGGGATATAGCCTTGTTTCTTATTTAATTTCACATGGGATTTAGTGTGAGTTTTTTTCCCTTTACAAAGCTGCACTGCTACAAATATATAATCTAAGACCACTTTAATGTTATTTACCAGTTTGTCACAATATTTGTTTACAAAGTTAGCAACTTACTCAAGTTTTCTCTCCACACTTCTCTCAGTACTACAAGCTGCTCCAACCTAATTCAGACAGTCTTGGTTTTGAGGGATTAGCTGTTCACATGCACACAGAAGGGAAATTGTGCATTATAAGGATCCATGTGGCTTTAAATCTCAGCAACACAGGAGGTAATTAGATTATGCAAGACTTAGCGCGTAAAGCAGACCAGATCATCTCCGAGTACTGAGTATTTAGTCACCCTGAGAGGGTGTGAGAGGATTCCTCCCTGACCCACCTGCCAGATGATCATGAACAGATACACGCCCATCACTCTCTGCACGGAAGACTTTGGGTCAAACCAGCGTACGTAGGTCCAGCTGGCGGGGGTGAACTGTAACACGGCTCGTTTAATCTTCCCAGTGGTGGTGTGGATGTCCCTGGTCAAGAAGCAAAGAAGAATGGTTACAGAGACTCGCTGACAGATTTACTAAAAGTGTTACGTTAGTGCAGTCAGAGCCAGATGACACTGATGCTACCACATAAATAATTCAAGCCCACTCTTCTCTAATGAACATCTGGGATTGTTTTCTAAATGGTAATTTTTGCATCACCTGATATCTGTAAAACATTTCTAGCATAAACTTTTCTTTGCTATTAAACCAGTAGTGGATATTTTATATAATGATGATAATTTGATCTCTCATTTCATGATTCCCTCTTTAGCCATCTCTTTAATTTATGTAGCATTAAAAAACAAAAAACATTTGACTGTATGACATTAACTATTAAGTGACTGTGGGCCAAGAGTACAGTTTCTTTCAATAACAAGAAACGCAAGGTAAAAAATAAAGTAATATAATGCTTAAGCTGGTCTTATTGTTCAAAGGTTAGTTTTTAAGCTTCAAGTTGAACTTAGATTATATGTAAAGGCAGATAATTAATTATTGACTATATTTTGGTTACTTTATTGTTTAATCTGGGCTGATTTAAGAAGCCCTCTTGTTTTTCCACAGCTGAGTATGTTTGAGTTAATACTAAGAATAAACACAAAACTGAATACATTTTTTTTTAAATAGTTGTATAATTAATTTCCAGATGATTAAATGTCATACTTAATACTGGCCCAGTGGTACGTCCTCATCTCCAAAAAGCGACAGACAGTCATGCCAAGCCAGATTCCCCCTCCATTACATAAGAGAATATCCAAAATGACTTGGTCCCACCAACACTCAGCAAAGTTAGGCAACAGATGCATGAAGAACAGCTATTGATACAGAAGGACATAATGTATTAAGAGTCTACAATGTAACTGTAAAACCCACATTTGATATGTTATGTAATATTTAAGTCTGTTACTTTCCACTAGATAATTACATCCCCAGCACTGGTGATCAGACAAGTTAGAGAGGCAGGCAGACAGGATGTTAAGTAGTGCGTGTTTCTCTACCTCAGTGAGCTCCCAGGTAATACTGATGGTCCAGCAGAGGCCATAGCTTCGAATCAGGAGGGCCTTCATACCCCAGCCCCAGAAATGGCTGAATGCAAAAATGTCAAAATGGCTCAGGATTCTCTCCCAGGTGATAACATGGCAGTTCACAGCATACTCCTGCACACAGAAAAAAACTCCTCACACTGACTGGTAATCCTTGTTACAGCCAAACTTGTGAAATGGGAAAATTATCATTACCGTTAGTCCACACAACTCACCATTATGTCTGCTTCTCTCTTGGCATAGCGCAAGTTTGGATCCAGCCAATACATGAGCTGCTTCACCTGCTGCCAGTTGAGGAAGATGATAAATACCAAGAACAGGAAGTAGAGGACGCTCAGACCTTAGACAGAGAAGGTTATGTTGTTGAGAGGAGGGAAGATCCAAAGAAAAACATTTTTGTAATGTGAATAAAATATTTCTACAGCTCACCGAACACTATTCGCCATATTGCTGGATGTGGTCTGGTAAACGGACCTACAATTAGACAAAAATTGAGACATTTTGTCAAAACATATCATTTATATCATAAGGTGAACTAGACACGGACTTGGCCACCATTTAAATGTTTCTTTTCTTTGTATCGACATTCATAGACATTAATCATAACGCTATACTATTTTCATTGCTTGTATCTGATGGAAACTAAGCTGATGTATAACTTTGTAAGGGAATTAAAATAACTGACCAACAACAGGGAAAAAATGCAGAGAAAAATCTTGACACCATGCAAAAATCAGTTGTGCATTCAAACCTAATTTCTGCAGTCAATGTTCCTTCTATTATTAGCGCTAAATAAATAGTCTGTTATATTATATCACGATATCATGCTAGGCACCTTCAGGATCGCCATGGTCAAGGACTTTCTGAACATAGCTGACAACCAAACAATACTGGTTCCATGATTAATCTTCCGTACGTGTTTGACTGATACAGCATAACAAACTTGCTTCTAACAGGTCTCCAAAATGAAATTTAAAAAAACATCTTATAAATATGGTTTTATCAAGTGATATTAGTTATGTACTAAGTGAAAGGAGAAGAGCAGAAATTCACATAATTTGAAGCTTTAGTTTAGAAATAAAACAATGACACAGCTATAGCTCAGATAAAAAAACAATAGATTATTGTGTCACGGGGATTCAACTAGTGAATTACATAAGCAAACACCACCTCTCATTGATCATCACCTTAGTCGAGGAGTCACTTAATTTTATACTTGTTACCAGTATAATTTTAAGTAAAAAGGAGAAAGGTTACATTAATTATTTTCAGTTTATATATATATATATATATATATATATATATATATGTATATATGCTATTATGCAGTATTTTCCCCCCTAAAATCCCTGTAATTCCCATGTCATATTGCAGAAAGTAAAATATGGCATCATCAGTTTTTTCCTGCTGTCCTGCTTTTTTTGCACTTACCGTTGGGAAATGCCAAAACACTGATGACAAGGAAGAAAGACACGACCAGGATGAATCCCACCCAGAGGTTACTGTCAGGATTTCCATCATCTCTGCAGACAAGGTGAGAAAAGGTTAAAAAAAAAAAAAAACCTTCACCAATATGCACTACGTATGTTTTACGTCCCTCATCAGCATCTGTAGGGATGCCGAAGCCCTGCAGACACATTCAAGTGTGAAAAACAAAACAAAAGATCAATCATATCTCAGCTGAGTTTTCAACTTTGTAGATCCGATAATCACTTTAAATTCAAACGTTAGCAAGTCTCCCTTTAAGTTAAAACGTAGCTAATGTCAACACGGAAAACAGTGTCCAATACTGGATTAACGGCACCTTAATACTTAGGTTTGATATCTCATAGTAGCTTTTTAAAAATGGAAATGACTAAGAGTGAAACGAAGTTGATGTATAAGTTAGTGTACATGAGTGAGGAGAGTTTGTTCATCTTAATTGAGGACCTGTCCGAGCATCACCGCTCCCGTTAGCCCCGCTAAGCTAAACCTGCTAGCGGACGTTAGCTCACCTCGTGAACGCAAAATACATCAAACTGAGCACCGTGCACGTCAGCAGCGTGATCGTGTGAGGTCTGTAGAAAAACTCTATAGTGATATCTTCAACCTGCTGCTCGTTTATCATTCGGAAATGAAGTCTGTAATTGACATCATCCTTGCTTAAGGTGTGGGACCCGCCGTAGACGGACGCCATGGCTGCTGATCGCAGGCGGCGGCAGCAGCGGCTCCTCACAGCACTAACATAACAAAGTTAAAAAAAACAAAAAACAAAACAACAACAACAACCTGTCGGGAAGCTACTGAAATAAATATATAAAGTTACATAACTGGCTGACAACAAGCAGTGAAAAAGCTGAGATACGATACAGGGAAGTCAGTAAAAGGGAAAGTGTTAAGCTGAGGTTTTGATTGGATGGTGTTTGATGGGCGTGTCTCAAAGCGGAAGAGTTTCCACGAAGATCATGTGAGGAGTGTTTCTGGTAGGACTTTAGACCTGACAAGTCACCTCTTCACAGGACGAACCAGCCTCATACATAAAACATTAGAAACTACATAAGACTGATGAATATATATATATATATATATAAAAGACAAAAACAAAATCAACTACATTTAAAAAAAATAGGAAATAAAATGCAAGACACATGGACCAAATTATCAATGTGTACTGTGGGAATT
Organism: Zenarchopterus dispar; assembly: GCA_028564865.1. NCBI lineage: Eukaryota > Metazoa > Chordata > Actinopteri > Beloniformes > Zenarchopteridae > Zenarchopterus > Zenarchopterus dispar. Next base: position 9,264,397 of record JAOWBL010000008.1, read on the forward strand.
TGACTATAATAAGAGGGTTTACATTGTTAAATGAGTGTGTTTGACAATGATAAGATCTGTGTGAAATATAATAAATGTCTATGTGTTGGAGGGGGAAAAATGAAAAAAAAAAAAACTGAACACATTTTTGTATTTTTTCGCTCTCTTGTGGCCACTCATGGCCACACAACAGTGGCTTGAAAGGAGAAGTTGCCAAACACACGCGCGCGCGCGCACACACACACACACATACAAAGAAAAAACAAAGAGAAAAGTAAGACCTTCAACTAATGCTGGTACATTTTTTCTCAAGAAGCTTTTCTACAGCTTCTCAATGTTCCTAGTTAAGTGAAAAAGAGAAGTTTACATCTAGTACTTCCTTTTTTTAAAGGTCCATTTTTGGATGTATGTCTGTTTACGAAACTTTGTCTTTGATCGACCACATTGTTCTCTATCCATTACTTTCGAACATTTTTAAACTACTCTCAAATGAAATAGTTTGTTGGAAATGTAACACGATTTATTCTGTTATCAAAGATAAATTAAAGACCTTGCTGTTGGTCTCACAACAGTGTCCTTTTGTTCTTTTTTTGTTGTGTATTGATTAACACTGCTTATTTTCTTTTTAAGAAGAGTTGTGATACACTGTATAACACATTCAAAACCTCATTGCAATGAGTTAAATGTTAGGTGTAATTAATAATAATAATAATAATAGTAATAATAATAAAAGAAAAGAAAATTTATATTTAATTCTCAAACTGAGAAATACTTATATGGGTTGAATGTACACATTTCCATCCTATGTGTGCAAATGATACATAAATAGATCATCTTCATCTGATGTCAGTGAGATAAATATATTGATATATTTTGTACTTGCTATTCATTAGGAATAGTGGGCAGAATTTTTAAGAGGATTGTTGTCAGTCCAATAAAATGACCAAATGTAATGAAAATAGATTTATTTGTTTTATTAATATTTTAAAAGAGTTGTAAGGCGATTCACAAGCACAATAACATGAAGTCATTGAAACAAAAGCTACATTAAAGTAATGTGTGGACTTGTATACAGTTTCATAAATATAAAAACACAAGTGCAAAGGTTTTTCGGCTTGATTTTATAGATTTGTTCGTTTGTTTGCTGTCTTGGCTGTTAAAACTGTACATGCATTCATGAATTTAAACGATAACAGTTGAAATAAAAGCCAGTGAAAAATACAGGTTTAGGGCGAGGCACCACTGACCCCATAACTGCATATATACATCCTGTCAGAGGAAATTCAGAAGGCTTTCAGACATCATACAACAGAGCTTTGAGAAAGTACAAAGCTGTTTATAATCCAGCGTGCAGACATCAGCTCCAGCTGACCAACGCCTTTTCTTTTCTGTCCTGGATACGAGCAGCTTATTTATGGGATATTATACAAAAATATCCAACAGTTAACATTTTGTCAATTATTTTCATCAGCAATGCATTATAATTAAATTAGCTCTCCATGTTTTCCAATAACTTCAGACACAGAAATGACTAACTGGACTTTCAGATCATTTTCTGCAGAAGGAGAACATGAAACTGGAAGGACTTTCCAGGCTAAAACATCGCATACAGGTGGGCTGATTCTTGGTTTTCTTCGGTCTTTAAAGTTCAGTCTCCCTGTTTCATCAATATGGTTGGCTACAGAAGAAAAGAATAAGGATCATTATTATTGACTCATTTTTCTTCTGTGCAGCCATTGTGTGAATAGAGAAATTTTCTGACGTACCAAAGTGTTGAAATGCTCTCGGCATACGGCTTTGCACAACCAGTACATCAAGAATAAGGCTATCAAACCTTCCACAATCAGAAGAGACAGAACCAGTCCTTGGATGCCATGATACAGCTGTGAGATAGATGGGAAAGAGATACATACTCAACTGCACAAATACATGTGTTGTACACAAACATTCAGACAAAGGTGAGCATGTTATGTACCTGGGAACGGCCATAACGAGGGTAGATATTAAGCCCACAGAGAGTAGCCGCCACAACTGACCAGAAGAAGCTGATGATGTTCAGAAAGAATGACACTTTTGTCTGAAAAAGCAGAAAAGAAGTTGGATTACATTCACAGCTGTCCAATTTTTGCAGCACTTTCAGCAACGGAGCAAAATCAGATTAAAACAAAGGCTCTATTTTAAAAAAACAAAACAGAAAATCTTATTTGAGTTTACAGAAAATACAGAACAACCACATCATATTTTGAGCTGACTGATTTAATATTCTTTTAAAACTGTTGAACTATTTAACAACTTCTCAAACAAACTGGAACCTGTGGTAATATTAATATATTGAGCTGTTAAACTACAATAATCTATAGGTTGTTTTATTTTAAAGTCAAGCTGCAATTGAAGAATCTGTATTAGTCAACGCGTTTTTAGCAATCTTTATTTTTTTCCCCCTTTTCATAAGCGCTTTCACAAAACAAAAAGATGATCACTTGCCACATGCATGTTTGGACGTTTCCCTGCTCCAAAGGACAGCATGCCGCAGATCACAAACTAATAAAACAATAGTAAATCACATCAGTTATCTTACATAGAAAATATATGTTTTAAATCCTGATAAAACCATTTTTGGAACAGCTCTCACCAGAATACTTGGTGCAGTGTAGCCCAGGATGAATCCATCTCGAGTAACCAGACCAAGAGCGAAAAGAAGCATACCAACAGTGGCCTGGGCTGCCTGATAACAGAGAAAAAAAAAGAAAATAAACAGAACACAAGATGTCAAATTATCCAGTAGATTCCGTGTGAAACTTCTGCCTGTTAAATTACCACAAAAGATATTTTAACATGGTGTTCAGTTTACACAGGACTTTTCCATCTGCAGTTCAAAGCAGGTAGACGTACCCCGAGAGCTTTAGGCTTCCCCCTCAAGACGAAAAGTTTGTAAGAATCCCTGAACACGCAGTGGAATTTCTCTGGCATCAGGTGACCATCCCGAATATCCCTCAGACTCCCGAGGGGAATGGTGATGATCATAGACGAGTCACATACAAACGTCTTCTTCATTCTCCTGTCAACACGGGTGAAGGAGGCTGGAGAATCTTATGTCCTCAGTGGTGATGCTTTTTTTTGAGGCGTTCAGTTATGCTGGTTTTACCTCTTCGTAGTTTCTTTACTTGATTCAGAAACCTGCTGCTTCATCAGACGAGTTGTTCAAGGAAATGACCTGGCTTACCAATTTTTTACTTGCTTAAACTCTCCTTCAACACCTCCACCCCCGCCCCAACCACACATACACACACATGCACACACACACACACACAGATACACAAGCACACCAAATTTTAGGAACTGTTATATAAACATTATCAACAGTGTTTAAGCTCATTTGTGCCAAATTACACAAAGTTCTTCAATTAAAAAAAAAGCACTACAGCAACAGAAAAAACTGGGACAACCACTGATGACAAAACAGTATAATATATAATACTGTAGAGAGAGTTTGAATTGTGAGGAAGTTCAAGCGTGTGATGACCTCATCTGCGTTTACAGGGAACTGAAGATCACGCCTGAAGAGCGACGCTCTTGTTTGAGACCAATGCAGAGTGCGAAAAAGATACTGCTCAAGCCAGACCTGGTAAGAATCTTCATCAAAAAAACCTTTTTAAAATTTCAGTTTTGAGTTAAATAGAAAATAGCTTTGGTAAATACTTTTACAGTACAAAGAATACTTTTACCAATATTGCTCTGCATGTGGGCCTACAAGTTTCTCTGCATTATAAATGGGACTAACAAACCTTGCGTTTTAACCAAGGATTAGAGCTGTCTTGTGTTTTATTATTATTCCTATCTTTTAGACTATTATTATATTCTATGTCCATCCATTACTTTTACCCACTTATTCCAGTGCAGATTTACTGGTATAATCTGTATTGTGCATGTCAAAAAGAACAGGACAAATTATTAAAGAGACATTAATTGATACATTATTATATTATATTATAATAATTTATATTATATAAGTAGAACATTAACATTTGTCAAGTTTTGAGTTGAAAACTATGTTTTATGTGGATGTACATTGAGATTCTGAATATTTTAATGTCAGTAACTATAAACCCTGTCATAAATTTTTCAAAGAAATTATTTTTTTAGTCTTTTTTCTAGGAAGTTATTAGATTATAAAAGTCAAATTCCACCCAAGTCTAGAAGTATTTGGTCCGTTTTTATTATTTTGTGTTTATACACCAAACAATGACATAAAATAGTGAGGATATAACCAAAGTGTGGACTGTCAGCTTTAATTTAAGAAAAAGAAACAAACAAACAAAAAAAAACATGGCGTTTAAAGGTTCGGAATCATCGCCATTTCAAGCAAAGTGCCTCCATTTTCAAGAGGTCAAAAATATTTGAACAAAGTGGCATAACTGTAGGGGAGCACGGTGGGTCACTGGTTAGCTCTTTGGCTTTACAGAGTGGTAGTTTGTCTATATGTGTGACCCACTGATGGACTGGTGACCTACCCAGGCTGTACCCCTGCCTGAAATAAGCTGGGATGGGCTTCAGCAGACCCTCATGACCCTGTATTGCATTGAGCAGGTGTAGAAAATGGATGTATGGATTTTTGTAAATACAACTATGATTTTCAACACTTGGATGAAAGTCTTTGCATTCAATAACTGCCTGAGTCAGAGTATCCAATTTATTTGGACCGTTTCATTGGAAGCCATGCACACCCATACCATAACACCACCTCCGCCGTGTTTAACACATGATGTAGTCTGCTGTTTTACATCATGAGCTGTTCCTTTCCTTCTCCATAATTTTCTCTTCTCATCAGAATAATGCAATTGTATCTTTATCTTGTTTCTGAACAATGTTAAATCTTTCTTTCCTGTTCTTGAATGTTACCAGTAGTTTGCACCTTGTTGTAAGTTTCAGGAAACTGCTGTTTCCTGAAAGTGAATAAAATAACCATTTCATCTTCATCTAAAAATTTTAGAAGCTTCCTAAAATAAATCTTGATTTTCTCAACTCCTGTCACAGGATATTAAATTGCAGTGTACAAGATTATATTTTTCAGACCACTCGGCGTAAAATGCCGCAATGCGATGCAGTTTTTCTCCACAAAAATGAAATTCAGTTCAAACAAAAACAGTGATTTTTAAATAATCATGACATTATCCCCCAGATCTGAGAAGCACCATGGCCTGTGCCGACATTGACATGGACATCCATTCTGATGAGGAGCTGCTGAGACGTGACCGGAGGGAAGCACCTCCACCTCCCGTTTCTCCTGTGGTTCAGTGTTACAAGGCCGAAGAGTTGGTGCCGGAGAAAAAAGGGCCAATCCACAAGCTGCTGCAGAGAGAACCGGCTGTGTTGGGGGTAAGAAGTTACAAATGAGGCTGAAGAGTTGTGAAAGAAAAAAAGTACATATGCAGTCTTGATGAAGCTCAATAAAGTAAGGGTTAATAGTATATGTAGCTCAAGAGAAGGTTTTCAATAGTCCAGTATGAGTAGCTACATATAACATTCCCTGCACTGGAACTGGACACTTATGAAGTATAATAAATTACTCACATCTGAGAAAACCTTTGTTTTTAGGTCTAATGTTTTGTATTAGATCCAATATACAGTATTAATGTATATGTAATGAGATGTGCAGTGTTTTACTTACTGAGTACACTACCACTATAACGAATAGTCACAGAAGAAAAAGTATTCAAAGCCTCGTTCGTACAACATATCATGCAGACCATCTGTAGAGATGTTCAAAATAACTCATACCATGTTGCGCAGTTATGGGCAGCTGCAACAGGAAGCATTTGGCTGAGGTTTTGTGGTTACTCTTAAAAGTGTTAAGGGCTGAAGTTTCACATAATGCTACTACTGAGTACTTGTACATCAGTCAAAAGTTAGCACAACTTGTTACATTTTGTTCCAGGCATCAACCTTTCTGACTTACGAGGTTAGGGTATGCTGCAGTCATGCATCCATGTGTTCATTTGCTGATCATTCGTCTGGTAAAAATGCACAAAAACTTTTCAGTATTTTTAAGTCTTTTTACAAGCTATGCATACTTTCATGATGAAAAATCTATTTTTCCTCAGTATTTTAGAAATTAGGTGATAAATAAAAATGAAAAATAAAATGCACAAAGCACCACAACATAAACACGCTTAATTATAGTTCTGTAAAACTTCTAAAGGCACACATTACTGCTCGTAAGTGTTATGGGTGTGTCATTTATGATGTCCAGCACGTCTTTAAATGGTGGTATGAAGTTGCGTCTTTGCTCTTGGTGAAGGTCACATCTGCGTGAGTGGATATAAGAGTGGACACAGAAAAGTACACAGACAATGGTGCTTTTATCACCTTTTATAGGAAAGTTGAAGCATTTTTCAACAAGATAACATAATATACTACACTGTTCACACGTTTTAAATAAAAGCGTAGCTGTGAAAAAAAAAGGTACTGAAAATAGACTGTTAGGCGGTCTGGCTGACCTGCACACCGGCAGAGCAGTTGAAGAGAATTTTAAAATAAAAACTGTGGCAATGACCCTGTATTGTTACACAGTAAAAGTTTACCTGAAAATCAAAAAAAAAAAAATTAACATCAAATTGACCGAAGCTATGCACCAGGAAACACAATTAAGTATAATTCTTAGGTTAATTTGTAATCTCCTCATTCATCAGGTTTTCCAGATAATGAGTGGCCTCTTCAGCATTGCAGTGGGGATTATTTCTGCTGCAACCCAGGAGATGCATATGTACTTCTTCACTTTGTTCAGACTTGCACAACTGACTGGAGTGCTTGTAAGTTTATGCTCAAGCAAGAACTAAACAAACAAACAAACAAACAAATAAACATATGCACTGAGAGCATCTCTAAGCTGCATTTTCTACTTCCACAGTTCATAGGTGCCGGAGTTATATCCAACCTGTTGGTCAAGTTTCCGGCATTAGTGACCGTAAGTGAAGCTAAATCAAAGTTATTTCTGAGAGATGATGGTTTTTATTTTATTTTTTTTATGTTTTACTTCTCCCCTTAATTTGATTTTTTCTACAGGCATCTTTGGCCATTAATTGTGGCTGCATTGTTGTTGGTTTAATTGCCGCTCCTCTGATAATCATTGACCTGTCTCAGAAGGGGTTACAAGAGGACTTTTTGAGGGTAAGAATATATTCAGAACTCTGACAGAGTTATAAATTATTGATTCAAAGAATGGGGGGATAGTGGAGGTGGGCGAAGGGGGCGGCGGGTGCAACCTCAGATGAACAATGACACATGACATGTTACTATGTGGCATAATTTATTTAACAAATACTGAGTCAAAATGCAGAAGAAGTTACTCAAAAACTACATATTACTACTACAATTTACTTCCAGAGAAACTCCGGATAAAGAGCTGCCAGGTTTTATTAAATGAATGCACTTGATCAACCGATCATTAGCAGATTTAGTCCGTTTGTGCTGACAGTTTGAGTGCTGCCGTGGACTGTACGCTCAACATTTTTCTTCGCTGTGTGCACCTCACACTTCTACTACAACTCCTGTCCTGTCTGAGGATTCTGCAGCTGTAGGGTGTGCCAATAGCTGAAAGGAGAAGTTTTTATTTGGAGATGTTTGAGAACATTGCCCAGTGACACATTTACCAAAAAATGACATCAGAACCTCAGTTAAACCGGTTAGGGCTTGTTTTGCTGCCACACCCGCTGGACACCTTGAGTTCATTTCTTAGATGATGACATCTTCTGCAATATGAATCCAAACGAAAACCATGTGTCTAACAAGCTAAGCCAAGGTTTGCATGGCAGGACGAGAAGGTCTTTAAGAGAATGGGTGACAAAGAAAAGAATCAAAATGTTGGACTGACCCAGTAAAAGTCCAGACCTCAACCCAATTAAGAAACCATGGTTATAGTTCAAGACATGTGAGGATAAATAAAAGTCTGTAAACCTTAATTAATGAAAGAAATGTTAATCTTTGAATAGCGAGACCCTCTGTTGGACAATTTCCATTTAAAGCTCTGATTTCTGCAAGATTACCTTTGCTGGTTTGAATACTGTGCTATTTATAGCACCAGAAATGACTTTTTCATTTACAATTTATTTTCAAGAAATATAAGCTTACTTTTAGGAAGCGCTGTCAAACTGTTGCTGTCTTTGTTCAAACTATCAGCAAAAGCCATTCAAAGTAACTTTGGATTACCACCCTGCTCACAACTGTGTATGACTTACAGCACCATGTCACACATCAGCAATGTTTAAAGCAGCTCACAGAGTTACAGGGAACGAAAAAAAGTAACGATTCGAGAGAAAATAAAAGCACGGCCAAGTAAGTAGCTAACCAAGTAATTGTGGTGTGTTAAGGTAATTCTGATACTTTCAAATATCTGTTATGATGGGTAAGCATGACGGAGAAAAAGCTGTTTACACGCAGGAGCAGCAGCTTCCCAAAGTCCGAGCAGCAGGAAGTCTTAAACATTTCACCACGGGGAATTTAAGCTCATTGGCAAATTAAATCAATGAGCTTGAAGACATCAGGGACGCTGTATTGAGTCTTTAACCAAGACACAGCTCAGGTATAAATACGTTTCACCTCTAAGCTTCACCTGCATTTCCTGCCAGTGCTGCTGGGGACACTGTAGTGCAGTTGCTACTAGGCAACAAACAACACCTTCAAGATATTTATGGTGATCTCTGGAGCTTTTAAACAAAAGTTTGTATTTTATCTTTTCTCTTCAGCTCAGCAACTGAAATATGCGACATGCTCAATTTTTTCACACGCTTCTGCATTTTGGCTTAATTTTTAAGTGATATGGTGTAATGTATCATGTGTTGCTATTCATCTGTGGTTGTATTTGTCTTATCTTAAGAACTATAATAATTTAAATAATAATAATAATAATAATAATA
>JAOWBL010000008.1:9273387-9304071 GCA_028564865.1 Zenarchopterus dispar
TGCTATTCATCTGTGGTTGTATTTGTCTTATCTTAAGAACTATAATAATTTAAATAATAATAATAATAATAATAATACATTTTTATTATTATGTCCATACATACATAGAACATAGACCTGAAGAAGGGCAGAATTTTGTTTTCAAATGACTTTACCATGTCCGATTAAAACAAACAAACCAATAGTTAATGGTTTTCATGTTTTTTGCAGATGGAGGTAATGGAACTGTGTGTGTTGGTGCTTGAAATCGTCTTCTCTGGAGTCCTCTGCTGTTTGCTCTTCCAAGAGAAACGCAGAAAGTCAGTGTAATCAAACGGCTGAAGGATCTTTAGAAGAAATCCCAAGTTATCTTTGTATGTAGAGGATCTTGAGGTGTTTTGTGTACAGAAGAAAACAGACCTGAGACTTTTTCTTTTTTTAAATTTCTTTTTTTTGGTTTTTGCATGTCAAGTATGTTTTTCTGTTTTGTTTTGTGGTACCTAAACCCCCTGCTGCGTACCCAGGCCACGGTTTGCTTCTGATGTTTGATACAGGCAACGAATGCAAGAGTTGTGGTAACCAAATGTCAGCTTTTCTCATGTGAAGGCAAAAACCACTCTTCATCCTATTAAACCTCTATGTCTCTCTATGTAACGGTAGCAGTGGGTCTCAGTTCCACTGTGGTTTCACGCTCAACCTTATCAGTGGAAATGTGTGCTTTTTTTCAACCTCTATCTCTGAAAGAGGCCCTCGTCTTTTTACTGTTTTACTGAACTAGCTGGTATGTTACAGGCATGCGCTTGATTCGTCATTTATCAGTCAAAAGATAGTACGTGTTACATTTCGGGCCAAACTTAACTGTATCAGAGAAAGTAGGATGCAGCAGTTTAAAAAAGTTTATTTTTCTGTACAGATTTGTCAAAACACACGACTGGTGACAACAGAAATATGACACATTGTCTGGATTGGTGTGCTATTTTTGCTCTGTAAAATAAATCTACAATATAAACACATAACTAGTTTATTAAAACAAATGTACAGATCTCTGACGTACCATCACGACAGTGTATACATCATGTGTCAGTTTCCAATTTACAGTATATTCATGAAATGCCACTTGATGAGAGAGTGTTATTAAAGTCTTAGTGCTTCAAAACTCCGTTGCTCTCGCTTTCCATCTTTGTTTGTGAGATACGCAGCGCTGCTGAAGGACTTCACAGCTGAAAAAAAAGACAGGAAAACAAATGAAAAAAATACTCTAAGATAACGGATTTTTGCACATTATGCAATATAAACAGTTAAACTTGTACATGCAACATGAATGCCATTTTCAAACCAGACAAAAAGCAAAAAAAGTTCTTCAAAATGATGTTCCTGCCATATTTTTAATGAACTCAACACATACGTTCTCATACTGGTATTAAAAAATGAAATTCACAGGATCAGAGCAATTATGAAAAGAAAAACATTAAGAAGCATTTTAACCACAAATGCACGCAGCATGCATGTTGTGTTGAAACATGCACAAGACGTGAATGTTTTTTTTTTTGAACGGCCTGAGTTTCACTGTAATGTCAAACGCATCCGCAGACGAAAATAGCAGAATGAAGAAAGCAAGACAGAAACACAAAACAGACATTTACAAGACAAGCCGCCCATCAGGAGGAAAAGCAGCTAAACCCAACCGAACACACACCGCCATGCAGCACGATGCACAGACACCACTTCACAAATTAGTATTCAAGCCATCGCTGTTTCTTCACAGTCGTTAATGCAGCTGAAAAGAAAACAACAAAGATGTTCGGTCATGTAACCATGGTTACTTACTGACCTAAAAACCCATCAGCTCTGTGTCAGACCACTGTTGAGAGGCCTACTGATAAATGAGCAGTGCTCTGGTAAAAACAGAACAAAAAAAAAAAGATAGTGAGAAAGTCTAACGCTGCAGCGATTCTCTACTACTTGCCCTCACGTCTCAGAAATACGACTTAAAGATAGCTCTTATATGAATAACCCTACACATGTTGAATTTGTCTTTTTTCTGATTAAATGTATTTTATTATAACAGCTTAATCAGAAGTGTGCAAACAGCTAAGAATAAAAGCCCCTCACACAGATAAAGTGGGATTGAATTTTAAAAAAATGTAATGAATTGTGCAGATATTTTCAATCCTATTGATTAAAATAAACTAAAATAAGACTGGCCAAACTCTGGTCAAAATCTGTCACATAGAAATACGTTACAAGTATCAAACGTCTTTTGAAAAATAAACTACAATGGGTTTATAAAAGCAAAAATCCTCCATTCACATTTTTCCTCCTAATCCTCATTGTCTGTGTGAAAGAAAATGGAAAAACTACTTCCAGAGAGCAAAAACATCACAGAATCAAGTAGAAACATGACGTCTGGCCCGTCTGATGACTGACATTTCTACAGTTGCCGCATCCAGGATCAAAGATGTTTTTGTCTGCGAGGACGCTGGCTTTACAGCCAACGCAGCTTGGAATAAATTAATGCATTTAGATAGAAGTTAGATAAAAATGTAATCACAAATAAAATCAAAATAACATTTAGCTGTTTAAAATAAACAAATGCAGATGGGACAACAACAAAAAAGCCTTTTAATCTTTTTGTTTTACATGTTATGAGGCTGTACGTGCAGCCGTATGGAGACGAGGTGAAGTTCTTGGGCAGCCACTTTGGGCCGGGCCTTCGTAAATGTCCTAACCCTGCAGTCATAGCAGCCTTACAATTTTGATCTGTTTCACCATTTAGGAGCTAGTTGACCAGGAGATAAAACAGAATGTGAGTGCTTTTACTGTAAAACACAAACATCTCTAATAAAACTGGATTTAATTTTGAAAATAACAAAGCTCAACATAAAAGTCGACTGCTATATTTCAGCTGTTGTTTAACAGCTTTCCCATCGCTGGAGAGACGATAGCAGGAGTCTTCCTGAAACCTAAAATCAGCTTCTTAGTTTTGAACACTTTGACGTCTAAAAAGGTTCAAATACACCAGTCAGTAAAATCCCATCACAGGAGTCCAGGAACTGAGCTTTTATTGATGAGTAGAGGAACAATCAATCAAAAGAATCATTTTAGGTCATACAAATAAAAGTATAAAAATTGCAATATTAATAGCACTGATAAAGTGATACTAAAATAGATTAATAATTGTGTTTATGTCACTCAAATGTGCTGATGAACTGTATATAATTAAGCTGTATTATTAAGCTGTAAATTATTCTCAGGTAAGTGTTTTAATTGTTGACCTCATCCTATTAAAAAACAAAATAAAAAATTACAAGCTGTTTCGAACAAACTCATCATTAAGTACAGTTCAGGCCTCTTTATTTTACAAACAGAGATGAGGGAACTGATCTCTGGGACATCAAAGGGAATAAATAGACAACAGGTTAAGTTTCAACATCTTTATGGAAAGCTAGAGAAGAAAAAAATGACTGCCCTCCTGAAGTTCTGATGTCTGGTTCAATACAACATCTGCTGAGAGCAATCAAGAACTTACTGCTGTGATGAACTTGGTTCCCTGGGGCTGGAGGTCTTCATCTTTGGGAAATATTGAGGGAGGGGTGATGGAGGAGGAAGGTGTGGAAGTGCAGAGGAAAGAGGAGGCCTCGCTGTTGTTGTATGAGTCCATGGCGATGCTGGGGTGCCCGGGAATGGTGAGGGTACTCAGCCCTGTGACACTGTCACTGGAGTTGCACTGGGAGGAGGTCTCTGAGCTCTCAGTGACTGTCAACACGGCACACAGATAAGACATCTTAACAAACGAAAACACCTCATACTGAGACATTACTTTGAAGTCTTCAGTCACTCTGAGAGGACTTTGACAAATTGTTAATGTAATTTCACTGTGAGTAGGCTTTTGGCAGCTCCTAGTGGTAGAACCAAAAACTAAACTGGAGATGGTGACCATTAACATCGACAGCACAATACATGTTAAAGATAGAGGTCAGTCAAATAACAACAAATGAAATAAAAACAAATCAAAAGAATAAAAATCCTCTATCCCTAACCTGAATCCAGAATAAACACACATGAGTAATCTTTTTGTTGTTTAACACCTACTCTGACATTCAGGTGTTTTTCTGAACCTCCAAAATACGCCACTTACTCATGGAGGGCTGGCTGCACCCACTGTCCTGCTCCAGCTCATCTTCCTCTATGCAGTCATAAGGCCACTGGACGAAGGAGGTAATGCTGCCCATTGGGTATGGATGTGTGTGGGGGTGGGAGGGCGAGGAGTACAGGTGGAGATTGAGGGAGCCCAGCAGGGAGGAGGACGACTGGCTGCTGGACGACGAAGTGCTGCTGTTGGAGATGGTGGAGTGGGGCCTCTTGAATGCAGTGCAGTGCTCAAATGAGGGGACGGCGATGGACGCCCTGGTTCGGGGCTCTGCTAGTGGAGACAAACACGGTGTTACATCACAGAAGGGGGCAAAAGGTACACAAATATACATAAAAGATATATAAAATCCGATAAAGGGTTTATTAATAAATTTACGGACTTGGAATATCTCTGGAATGTTTAGTAAACAACATCTTTAAATATGATTCTTGATGATTATAAGGTTAAGAACTAACAAAGATATAGAAAATGGAAAAGAGTAGTGAAAAAGAAACGCTCACCTGACCCCTTCATGATATAATCAATGGCTCTGTCACTAATGGCCGCATCACTTGGCTTGATGTCCATAAAAGGTTTGCTTCCAATCCCCATGGAAACCATCTCCTGCATACGCAGCTCTAGATTTGCAAAAAGATAAACACTTGATTTAAAAAAAAAATGTTACCCTGTTACAAAAGGATCTAAATGTAAGAACAGAAGTGCACAGAGAAATAGAAATGATCAGTGGATATAGTTGTAAAAGTTAGTATTTTACTATCCTTTATAAAAGTTAGAAAAAATGAATGAAATAACATATAAACACATTTATTATATCTTCAAATCCACAAAATTCAAATCTAGAGTAAACAGTAATCTCTGTCATGTGTATCCTGATTTATTTAAGCCTTCGACATTTAGGACCTGCTGTGTTTTGGAAAGAGCAGAGTACTTGAAAAGTCTCAAAGAACCTCAGGACTTTAAGTACCTTTTAAAGCTTTTCCTGCTGAAGAAAATGTCACACAAATTACACAAATGTTGGAAGACATTAAAACAATCATAAAAGCAAAAACAGGGGTTTTTAGACCTTTATAAGACTGAGTTGTTTGGGTGCTGTTTCAGTAAATCTTTTCGTGGCAGGTTTTTAGGAGAACAACTTCATACCAGCTCTGAGGCATGGTGGGAGAGCTGTTATGGTTTGGGATTGGTATCCTGCCTCTCATGCTAGTCAATCAACTATGTATCCTGCAACATACTAATGATTGCTCAATGAGAATGTGTGGCAATTGGCTTAAACCTGAACAGCAAGAAACTATTTCAGTAAGTTAATGACTGCTGCAGACCAAGTCTAACAAGGAAAGGGTTCAAACAGAAGATATGCTCAAGTCAAAGCTATTCTAGGAATATAAAATATAGGTAAGAAAAGCATCAAACATCTTGAAACAAAAGAAACTTCAGATAGATGAGCGGTTGAAATTTCATCAAGCCAATTACATTTGTAGGAAGTTATGAAGAGGGCAAAGAAGTTATTTAACCTAGAAATAGCAGGAGGAGCTTCCACATTCAGTGGTGATGTTGTAGGATTGCCACTTTTATCAGCAGATGAGAATGTTTCCTTATTTGATTATATTTAAAACAAACAAAGAAAAAAGTTCCTTGTAATCCACATACTTTTTACACACGCCTGTATAATTTGACACAAACACATACCTCTGTTTCTGAGGGCTTGCCTCCAAAGGATCTTGCCAATAATAGCCGTCCACACAGCCTTGACCTCTGCAGAGCTGGCTTGGAGTATAAACGTGTCCTGTGACTTCCTCCGACGGAACCAGATCTCAAAACGAAGGCCGCTGTCACCCACGTTTTCTGTCATACCTATCTCTGCTGTCTGTACAGAAAGAAAGTATAACTGTTAAACTATATCAAACACACAACAGCCAGAAATAGCACAACAACAACAAAAAAGTTGTTACCTTGTAAGACTGTTTGTAGATATAAATGTCATATCCTCCTTCTATCTTCTTGGTCTTGCTGAAAAGGATGAGGTCTTCAAACAAGAAGACGTGACGGAGATATTTCCTGCGTCCACACCAGACTATGAACTCATCCTGGCAGCGGAGTTGACCTTGCTCTTTTAGGTTCACCTGGAGAGGAAACATGGATGTTCGCATGCGTCAGAGAGAACAATACAATCCCTGATGAGACTCTGACCTCAGTCTACAGTAAACATAAGATGACTTCCATGTCAAAAATAGCTTTAATGACCTTTTGTGTTGCCTGATAGTTTTATACTAACACTAAACAGCGCTCCCTGCCTCTGTAACTGTGTGAACCTACTTACATCACATCCCCGAATGGCATCCATAGCCAGCAAGTCATTGCCATGGCGGAGCTGAAACTTGACCATCTCCTCTGCGGTGCGGAGGTCACTCAGCTCCTGCTCCTGGGAGTGACCGCACTCTTTTATCAGATCTTTGAGCAGCAGAGCGTATTTGCTCATCCTCTGGATGGGCTTCAGCAAGTAGGACGCCAGATCCATCTTGTCACCGAGCTCCATTTGCTTGTTCTGGAGAAAGAAGCAACATACAGGACACAGGTGATGCCATTCTTTCCTTAAATCCTTGTCATCATGCTGTAATGCTGTGTCCAGGCTTTTGACCGGTCGGTGAGTGAGGAATGCAGCCTGAGCAGAGTTTCCAGACGCACCTTAAAGAATTCATTCCCGTGGCCGCTGAGCAAGGCATCAGACTGTGGTTTGTTCTTGCTGTACAGAGCATACATTCCAAACTGATCCTCCTGTACACATTATCAACAAGTTACAACACTGATTACAGCAGAAAAATATGCCGGCATTTCAGTTTAATTTGCCAAACACAAAGACTGACTCAGTTCTAAGGAGCCAGTCCATATAAAGGTATGAATAGAGCCGTCAGCTGCTCGCTATCATGCAGAAATGTGACTGACTTGCATGACGGTACACACGCTAATGACACCAGATCATAGTGAAACCGCATTACTGCAAACATTACTGTAGCCAGTTACAACAAGACAGTACTTGTACACTGTTATGCACTTCCATTCAGTGTCAACTGGGAGAGATATAAAATAAAATTTATGTAAAAAGAATTGGGAAATAAATGTGCAAGAGCTTCTAAATGTGAGTGAGGGTTTATAAACCCTCAGCCAAGTGTCTGCACTCACATGTCGCAGAAAGCAGCTGCTGATGGACAGCGGAGAATGGGCGCACGCCTCCAGCTCCTTCAGAAAGTACTGGCTGTGGAAGTCCCACAGCTTTTCAACATTCCCAAAAATGATGCTCCGCTTCCCACGCAGGTCCTGGGGCAGGTCGAGGCGCTCCATCTCGGGAAAATAGTGCTCAATGATGTAGCTGAGGGAGCGGACATACTCTCGTTCTGTGGAAATCATTTCATCCATGATGTGCTGAACTTTACTGGTGAACAGAGACATTAACATGGTTGTGAGAGTATTAATAAGCAACTCAGAAGAAAGTTAACAGAAATGAACAGGATATATCCCCATTTACTAAGTACACATAAACATCCCAGTGTACGGTCATTTTGAGTGGTTTACTTACTCACCTGCTCTGTTTTTTGCCATCTCCATCCGTTTGTCTGTTATGGATCCTGGAAGGTGTGGACATGCTGCGGCTGCGTCCCAGCGCAGGACTTAGCACGTCAGGCCTCTGCAGTTTCTTCTCTGCAGACACATTATTAGCCACCTCCAACCCTTTAATGTAGACACCCGTGTAGCCATGGAGGTGGCTGGTGTCTGAGTGGCCGTTGTCTCTCGGAGTGAGCTCGTAGCTCATCGTCTTCTTCATGATCTTCTTCATCGGCTGCTTGCGGAGCCGAGTGGCCTTGGTGTTGATGGGCTCGGAGTGGCACGAGATGGTTGAATCGATGGTGCAGTCGCTGTCCGTGTCATCAAACGTTGATGAGCTCTGCGTCAGTTTGATTTCACCATCAGGGGGGAAAGGGAAATGTGAAGAAGATGAGACTGAGCTGGAGGGGCTCTTGGAGAAAGGCCCAGCAGAGTTATTTTTGCTGTCGTCAAAGGGCCACAATGCGATCACCTCAGGTAAACGCACACATCCATTAGCTACTGGATGCTCTGTGCTGACAATCGGACTCTCCGCAGTCTTTAAAGAATCGGCTGTATTGATGTCGGTGGACTTCTGAGCTGATATCAAAGCTTGAGCTAAAGTCTCCTCCAGCTGCTGTTTGGTCTGCTGACATCTGTGCCACACAGAGTTCCACTGCTGCAGCTGCAGAGGGCTCTCCAGTGAGAGCACCATGTTATTGAGAGCACTAAAGTTCTCCATAGAGAATTTGGACGCCTCTGTGCAGTAATCCTGCAGGATTTGCACCACGGAGGGCGAAATTCTCACATCTGAGTTGTTCAGACTCAGCTGACAGAAATAATCCTGACAGTGGTCCATCCACTGGTTCGCCTGCACACGAAAACAAGTCATTTAACTTCTCTGCTGTTTGCTTCTCTCAAAAAAAGACCTGAAGCACATCACTGCAAACATTTTAGAAAAATTAAAGAATGTTTTATTTTACACTTACCGAGTCATAGAACTCGTACAGGTTGGTCAGGATGTCTAGTTTAGCTTTCCTCTGCTCCACCCTGCTTAGGATTGAACCCAGATGCTGTTTGAAGTCCAGCAGAGCCGAACCTGGAAGAGACTCTGGGGACTCTTTCACCAGCTGTAGGCCACGTCTCTGCTGATGCTGTGGAAGCAGCGGTTACAGTTAGACACAATTAACATAATCTTTTTTCTTATGTTCGTACATAACATTCTAGCTGACATTGAGATATACTGTAACTCTTTTTACCACTGACTCCTCCATGAACTGGTCCAGACTCTGCCTCATCTCCTTTATTTTGTCTGCAGACAGTGTTATTGATTCCAGAGGTGCGAGCTGCTTCTCGCCCGCTACACTGAACCAGTGTTTTATCTAGAAAAGAAAAGAGGTTGTTTGTAAAAGTGAGCGCGTTATCCAGAGGGACACAACAAAAATCCCAAAGATCCCCAGAACAAGCAATGATCTCAACGCAGATGAAACGCTGAAGTCACCTGTTGTGTTTGTTCCTCAAACTTGAGGATCTCCAGGAGGCTCTCTAACTCCTTCTGCGACTTGTTGGACAAAATTACAAGCTTGTGAACCTCTTCATCTACTTGGTTGTACAGTGCATTCAACATATCCACAGTGTCCCTGAAAATGACAAAGTCCTCATATTCAGACAGGATACAAGAAATGTAATTTTAGTCACCGCAGATCCACTACCGTCCTCTGACGGTACCTGTAGTTTTCATTGTCGCAGGGCTCTTCCTTCCTGATGCGGGCGAGGACAGTTCCTCCTTCTAGACGTAGCCTGTTCAGGTGGGCGTCATCTAGGACACACTTCATGAGGTGCCTCTGCTGTTGTAGCACCTCAGAAACCTCCTGATTTAAATACAAATTGTAGAAAATGAGTGACTGCAGACTTACAGGGAATCTACAGCAAGTCTACATTATGCTAAAATGTATGTTTGTCAGATATAACAGGTTGTAATGCTTAAATGTAAATTAAATTTAAAAAAAAACATAATACTTAAAATGTACACCTGAATTGCTTCTTATCACCTTTAACTGAAAGCAGTAAGTGTAGATGCATATTTAGGAAAAGTGGACTGGCTGCAGGATTTGGGTTTTACCTTCGAGGTCTTGCAGTCACTGTTGGCACACAGTGTGTTAATGGTTTCCTGAAGGGAGGAGATGGCTGTGCTACAACTGCTGGAAAATGGTTCGATTTTCTGTAACCGAAGGGGAATAAGGGAGGAAAAAAGACAAGGGGGTGAGTAATAGTATGAACTCAGCCAAAACTATTGCCACATATGACACTGACCATGTTTCAACTGGCTTAAAGATGCCATTTCCTGTAACTGTATGCAACATCAGGTATAGAAATACAAACTGTTTTAATTATACTCACTGAGAATATGAGACTCAAGCAGAATAAACACAATAAAAAAAAGACAAGTTTTACCAACAAACTTTGTTTTTGCTAAATTTATAATGTTGGCTCCCGTCCAGGCTCCTACCTGTCTGAAACTGATCCAGTGGTGGTGGTCGTAGTGGAAGCTGCCCTCCAGCTCTCGTGTGAGCTGGGTTTGGTCAATATGCTTCAGCAAGGCCTTCAGGGACGACAGCGTCTCCGTCTGGACCAAGAAAATGAAAGGTGTAAACAAACACAAAGCTCTTTGTCAAAGTGCGCCACATGCCTCGGCTGAAGTCACCGACAGTTTTAACTGTCTGCATCCAGATTCTCAATCTCTGCATCAAAGTTTGTCATAAGGAGATGAGATGAGAATCAATCGTCCCTTAAATCTCAATTATCCCAAACAACTCACTGGATCTACTCTGATCTGTAAGAAGGCTATATGAATAGTCTTTTCTTAATTACTGATTTATTTTTCTTACCTGTACGTGGATGTCTCTGTCAAGTTTGGCCGATGCCTCCTTGTCCACCAGGAGCAGAACTAAGTAAAGTGCATTTGGTACTAAAGCCTGAGAAAAACAAGCACAAGAGCTTTAACACTCACTTCAAATAAAGTCAACAAATTATAAACTGTGTATGTTTCTTACATGCATGCCTTTGAGACATTCAAAGACTTAATATGCTTACATAACTGACATAATGTGATTACACGTATTTTGAGAGCCGGCGGCAGGCAGCCGCCTCCCAGCATGTGGTCAAAAACAGACAAGTAAAGACAAGATTCTCCACTTCAGCCCCGAGGCCAGACTTTTTTTTTTAAAAAGAGACAAAAGAGAAAAAAAGTCTTGGAAGTACCCGCACTACAACTTTCATGTGTGCGTCTTCAAAAACACAAACTGCACAGTGTCAGAGGCTAAGAGGCAGAACAGTAGTAAAGGTGTTAGGAATGACATAGCATCGCAAATTCAATAGGGAGACGTCACATCACGGCTCAGACTCGGCAGCAGAGGCTCCGGCTGAGCTGAAATTTGTTTAGGGTGTGTTGGAGGGTAATTACATATTTTCCACTGTGGGCTCACCTGAAATTCAGACAGCGATGACAACAGAGCTGGAATGGGCTGCTGCCTTCTGCTGTCTATTACAACAGTCAGACCTTGATCACGCCTTTCTTTCCTAAAACCAGAGTTTTACAGTTAATGTAGCACCTTTGTTGGGCACCTGATTACACGCAGTACCGCAGGAAAAACAGTCCAATCTCTGTTATGAGTGAGAAAAACATGGCAGTGTGTGATTATCTCAAGACAAGATGGATTTAAAGCTGTTTATATCCTTTAAAAGGATGCAAGACTGACAACACACGTGTATAGTATTAGTACTGTAAAGCTGAATGCAAATATTGCACAGATTTATAAAGGCAGTCATTTAGTCATAAACATTGTGAGATTTTTTTTAAGCTTTACATACATAGTTTTTTGTTGTTTTGTTTTTGTACAGCATGGTTAACAGTGGAAAAATGTCAATTTTATTTGCAGTTTTTTTTTATGGATCACCGTCGTCTTCACGTGACGAGTGAAACGGCCGAGGTAAACAACTGTCACTTATTTGTTAAATGACTATTTTTACCATCTTTTGTTTCACAGCAGTGGTTAAACACCGTGCAAAGTGAGACTCACCGCAGAGTGGAGTGGTAGTAGCCGAGTAAACAGGTTAGGTCATTGACCGTGCACGTCTCACCTGCCCAGATGTGAGCCCTCGTACACACCTGCAGCACGGCTCTTCCACTGCGATCTCTGTTTCCTGGAAAAGAAGAGTGGGAGTAGGGGGTGGAGGGTCAGCACTTTGCATATGTCCAACAAAAATCAAACAAATGACGCAGCTTGGAGATGATTTTCATTCATTAAACCTTTTGTCAGACATTTGTAGAAGTATAACAAAAAAAAAAGGTGAGTAAACATGAGATCTTATGGAGGAATAACAACAGCAACTTTAACCAAAAGTTAACAACTATCATTACAAACAGTATATATAAATAAAAATGAAGTTAACGATATAAGTATTGTCTGCTCTGGTTTTTCAAGCTGAATAAAATCATTTTTGGACTTGTGTTTCACAACTTTAATTATGTTTCATATATTTAAATTGGACTTCTGAATGATATTTATGCACAAATGGAGCTGATTAGGACTCAAAGGCAAGCTCTAAACTATTTCATACACTTTGTGGAGAACACACATGAAAGACGCTGATGGGTTTAAAAGAGGGCCCCCCACCTGGCAGGATCACAGCTCCCGATGTGAGCAGCTCCTGACCGACCTCAGACACCAGTTTGGGGAATGCTGAACTGTATTCACATGAAGATCTCTGAACCGCAGCCGGCCTCATGCTCGTCCCATCGGCAGGTTTGGGACTGTGCAACTCTTCGCCGCTTACTTTGTGCTGTCTGCCCTCACCGCTGATGCTGTCATCACGCTGCCCTGTGGAAATAAAAATAACAAATGAACTCAGGTTTGACTAGTGATGTTTACCTGTGTTCAAAAATAAAGAAAAGTCAGTAGAAATTAGAAGTTTCCTTTCACCAGTTTTTCTTTTCATATCTAATAGTAGCACCTCAAGTAACAAGCGTTTATTAGTGGTGAGGTAGATGCTCTATAAGTGAGTTCACGCTGTGTCATCGCGGAGTCCAGGTGTTTAGTTGGCCTGAGTCATAGTCAGCTCTGGTGTTATTAGACATTCTTATTTTCACCTCCCTCTGTTCAGCGTAGCTTCGCTGGAGGCTCTGTTTATGAGAAAAATGTGCTTGACATTTAGAAGAGGTACCACAGTTTGAAGCCTTGATCTTTTTCCCGAGGCAGCAAATATTCAAGCAGAAAACACTGTGTGCACCCTGCAGGATGCCTCACCGTGTCTTGGCTGAGGAAGAATAGCAACATCTGGACAACAGGGAACATGGCATAAATTAAAAACCCCGGGACGTTGATGGCTGATTTAAGTGACAGCTGATTCATTAACAGCAAATTTGAGAAAATAGTGATTTCTTTCTATAATTGCAAAAACAAACAGTCAAATGTCTAATTTGACCACGGCAAATGCCACGACTGATTAAAAACATTCAATGATTTCTCTTATAAATGTTTTAAACTGAGCAGCAAGGCTGTGAACTTCCTCACAGTAAAGTCAGAGACCTTTTGTTATTTGGTGCCACGGCTCGGCCATTCGTCTCGGGGAGACTTGGGAGGCTGCTTGCAGGCACAGCGACCGGATGGTTTGAACAATAAACATTGACTTGATCTGTCTGACTAGAGGTGTTGCATATTCGAAAGAAAGAACCAATCAAACACTCAAACGTGAACTCTGCCTGACTTAACGTCAAGTCGTCCTCTTGTAAAAACAGTGCATGCTGAGACTGTCAGAAAAGATCTTGCAAAGATGTGGTATTTGTGAACAGCAGAAAGATTCAAATCTGCTGAATGAACATGATCTCACCATAAAAGGTTTTTACTGGTTTTATTGGAAAGTAAATATTCTGACGTCATCCTTATAATCACCAACACTTTAACAACTGCGCTTTAGTTATAGTGCAGCTCTGAGCACCTAAATATAAAAGAAAGCAATTTAATTACTAAGGTACATGAAATTAGCTTCACTTTGGGAAATGAGAGTTTCCCTTTGACGTGATTTTCTTTCTTCTTTCTTTTTTATTTACTGGTTATTCAATAATTTGGCTTGAAACCCAAGATATTTGAATTGTTGTATATTTAACACAAAAAAAACACAACAGAGCTGAAAACAAATTAGTATACTTAAAAGAAATCATTTCCCTACCTTTCAGCTTTAGTAATCATTAGTGACTGTCCTTCACAGCATTGTTCAACCAATTCTGTGGGTAACTCTGTAGGTATTGATCTGCGTGTGATGGATGCCTGTTGTGTGCTGTCTTTTTGACCAGTTTGAGGCCTCTTGTATTGTCCTGGGCTGTTGTGTGACAGTAAACCCTCTCAGCCCTGACTCTATTGTCTTCAAACAGTTAGTGCATTTCCTGTGCGACTGTGTGACCAGGCTTGTGTTTGCTGCACATTTCCTAAAATGCTTTGTTTAGAGGAAGCGACAAAGGCAAGGTAAAGCCTCCTGAGTATTGGCTTGTGTCTTGTTTTTAAGCCATCGAAGAGACTAAATCAGCAGGATTCATAGAAGTTTTGATTTACTGATCAGGTAAACGACTGAGTTTTTACTCTGCAAGCATTTCTGTATTTTTTTTCAACTGACATGATTCCCCTGCAAGTATGAGCTTGTGTTTCTTGATTCTCCATAGACAGCAGCACAGTATGAAAGACTTTTTTTTTTTTTTTTTCATGGATCTCCAGTGGCTGATTGGTTCACAAAGGACACTTTTGTAAATGGAGGAACCCATCTGGGATCAATGGATCCTCCAGCCCCAGTAAGACCGCAGGGTTATCTCATTGTGGGATGCTGGATCCCTGTGGTTAGTTTACAGGGTCCTTTGTTGCCTTTCAGACGCTGTTGTGAGAAACCTGCATTGCAAAAGCTGAAATACAATCCCCCCTTAGGTAATCGTACAAATGCAACAGGATGAGAATCAACTACTGTAAAGAAGTGTACTCTCAGCTATGACCAGACATGGTTCCAGGTTGAATTTAGAGCTTTAACCAAACTCACTCAGTTTTCACCCAACACTTCAATTCACGGAAGAAGCAGAGCTATTTAAAAGCAGCGTGAATTCCTGGGTGGTACTCTCGCATCACTGCTTTCCTGAGCTATCCAGCGCAGACCAATGCAAAACAAAACAGACTGACAGTGGAAAAGAAAACACAGGGTAGTGGTTAAAGTGCTGTTTCCAGGGTAGGGCCATACCTGTCCCCTGAACATGCCAAAAAATACAAAGTGTGGGCTTTGAAAGGCAATCTGTCACTAACGACAGCATTAATGCTTCAGAGACGTTAGTTGTCTCTACTGAGGCTCCAGCCTCATCTGAAGTGTTGCAACGGGTCCTGCTGCAGGGCGTTATTGCAAACTCCATCCTACAATTAGGACACTTTCTTAGCCTCAGGTTGTAGTATTTGATGTGTGATAAACGATGAGTCATGAACAAACAAGGTGGCTGAAACCAGTGATAGCGAAAGCAAAAGAAGCTGAGAGTCAGTGTGTAGGAACAAACTCTTTCAGATCACACAGGAGTAGCTCCATTTTTGAAAGAGTAAATAGTGGCTAGAAAGTTAAGATTAAGGGTTTTTTTTCTATTTTTTGATACACTCGGCTCAAAATTCAAAGGTGTCCAAGCACGGCGCATTTAGACCAAAACCCCCATCCCACTTTGTATTAATCTGAATAAACTGAACTCAGCACTAGTTATACATTAATACTGCAGCGACTAATCAGGTGACCCCTTAGGAGCTAGGGCATCGCAAGCATCTTTCTGATGCTTGCTTTCACCTCTCTGCATGGTTTATTTCCAATTATTTCATCTTGGTTATAAGTCTTTTTAAGGAGAAAAAAGTACTGGTGTCTTACATGCCTTCTGAGCCAAATTCACTTCCGCTCTTAAGATCCCTCCTGCTTCCCAATTCCCCCACCTTTAGGTTGGGATCAATAAGTTCTGAGGCTAGATGTCAAAAACCAAATGTTTTATCATTAAAAAAGTATTTGAAGATTGTTGAGCAGGTGAAATTTGACAGGCCTACAAATAAGAATTTCTCGGGCAGGATCAATGACCTTAGCATCGCTGAATTAGTATTCTGAGGTAAATTTGAGGTGGTTAATAGGTCAGTAGATGGAGTACTTGTGCTCCTACTTAAAAGACAGCCATTTCATCTTCAATCTCTCCACTGTATGTGGCTAATTCATTGTACTGAATTTCTGTAATACATAACACTGTTTTCTCCCACTTATATCTAGACTGGTCAGAGCCATTCACTTTGGCTTCACAGCTGTAGAGTTGCCAACCAAATCTGAGAATCTCCTTTCACAACTAGAGGTAGTTACAGTACTGTATCATCTAAATGGATAAATATTAGTTTTTGTACACAGAAAGAGCAGAAAGCTGAACAAAAAGCAGAGCATGGCATACCTGTATCCTCTTTGCTGCTTCTCCTCTCATTTCCAGGAAGTAAGGCCTCCACATCCACCTTCCCGAAACGAAGAGCATAACCGTTCATCAGCTTTTTGGGGGAGATGCTTGTTGATCCTCCAGATGAGGATCGTTCTCTGTGGGCTTTAGCCTGGCCTGCTTTGTTAGTCCTCTCGAGTGACTTGGAGCGTCTTTCTGCCCGCCTCTCTGCGCTACGCAAGCCCCTCTGTAAGTAAAAGAGAGGCGTGCTGGGCCTGGAGTCATCCCCGCTGAGCCAGCCCCGGCTACTAAACTTGCGAGATAAATGTTCCCTGGGAGAGGTGCGGGTGTCGGGGCTGCTGCCGGGTGTAACTGTCCTCTCTCTGTGGCCAGTGCTGTGCTCTGGACTTTCCTCCAGGATGGATTCAGAGCTGGACCCGAGGGTCATGGGGTTTTGCAGAGCCTCCATGTAAGATTTCCTGAAAAGTCTCCTGCTTTCAAAGGCAACGGAGTCTCTCGGTACGCGCCGTCGTATGCCTGGGTTACTGAGGTCTGTACTAAAAGAGAGCGTCTTGGACCCTGGCCCTCTTTCTATCCCGCTCCCATCCTCATCCCCTTGTCGTTTATCACACTCCACAGCAGCCCGTTCAAGTTTGATCACGGGGGTATCAGGATCTTCCCGGGAGACGCTCTGGTTCTCGCTGCTGGAGTCCTTGTGGTTGTTGTTCGGCGAGGTGGGCTCAGAGAAGATGGAGTCAGCTCCCTGAGAGAGCAGAGACTCTCTGGAGCTACGGTGGCTATCTAGAGTCCCAGTGGATCCGCTGGTGCTGCAAGTGCTAAGGTGTCCACGGAAGCCACCTCTGCTGCAGTGAGCTTGCATGATGGCGTCCGCTGTGCTGCTGACAAATAGCGGGTTGGCCACGTTTTTCCACGGCGTCCTGTACACGGCCGTACCTGTGGTAAGCAGACAGTTCTGTAGAGGATGCAGGTTTCGGTCACGTGTTACATTCTGCAAGAACTCAGCTGTGAAGACGCTGCCATACATGCTCTCTGAAATGGGGATTTCTGCAATGGCCTGCCCACTGGCAGACAGACATTTTATCACGAGCTTGGCAGCCTGGCGGCCTAAAGGAACGATCTGTAAGTAGAAGTCTCCTTGCTTTAATCGGACTTTATGCAAAGGGGCGAGCTGCAGGACGACTTTCTCGTGGATACAGAGAGGCCACCCCTCATGGTAGAACAGCAAGCCTCTGAACCTCACCTGAGGGAAAACAGAGAAGACCATCAGTGCCCTCCCTCATAAAACACAGTTCTTATCTACCTGTTGTTACTCAGCAATCACTTAAACTGTACAATTGAAAAGCTGTGCTGGAAACGCATGATTAGCTGTTACAGAGAGTCAAGACGTTTTTTTTTACGGGATGCAGTGGATGAATCACTGTCATGGATCACTCTACTAAAAACTAAAACCTGTCTGATCAGGCCTGGTTTCGCAGCAACCGCAACACAAATCTTTGCTGTGACGGCATAAAAAAAAAACAAAAAAAAAAACAGACTGAGAGTAAGAATATGGTGCTTGAGGGTTGACTTTTTTTCCGTCTCTTATGAAAACCAAGGGATAGGCTGATCTTCCTCTGAAGCCTCTCATATTGCCTGCAATACAAAGACTCTCCTGCACAGCGGGGCTGTTCTCAGGGGCTAGGCTTAGGTGAAACTATTGCTCTGTGGTACTCTGTGGCTATCGTCACAGTGTAATCACTAGACAGATGAATACAGAGGAATAACATTTCAGTGCTTTGGTCCTTGAGCCCTAACCCAACAGAAATCAAAGGTTGCGAGAGAGAATATTAAGTTTCAGTTTGGACCCAAGAGGATGGCAGCCTCTCAAGGAGACCTCAGTTTCTCTACCCATTCAGTGAAAAAGATAGCTCTGTCTCCAAATCATTTTTCCCACTAAGCAAAAGTATTTGCAGTGAGTAGTACTGTTTTTGATACAGTGGTCATTTCACTGAATTAGTTACAAGGTCCTTACACAGAAAAGTGTTTTCGTGGGACTCTCTGTTCGTACTTTAGTTCTTTGTTATGTCTTCGTACACAAATAAGGCACAAAGAGAGCTGAATCATGCACCTTCTGCTGGAAGCCAGGTAAATCTCTTATTATCCTATGCAACAAAAAATGGATACTAAACTAAATCACAAGGGGCATTCCTGGATTCCTCAAGTTTAACCATGTCAAGCACTCACACAAGTTTCTTTTTGGATGATCTGCAAGATTCTCTTGGCAGGAAGCAAGAAGTCAATAAGGCACCGGAGTCCGTCTCCGCGGTACTGCCTTTCGACCACGCTGAAGAGCTGCCAGAGGACGGTGGAAGCGGTGGCGCTGAAGGGACGGTACAGGGCAGACAAGGTGCTCTGGATACACTTGTCCAACGACTCAGCGTCCTGAGGAAGAGAAGAGTTTACTCAGGTAAATATGTTGTGTTCACAACAATTCTCGCAGGCATATTACAGGCAAATATCCACCGACAAAGCAAAACCCTGCAGACGTGAGCTCAAACCAGTCATTTGCAAACTTTTAGGCTATCTTTTTTTAGGTAAAATTTTCTTTTCACTCTTAAAATCCCACAGAGAACAACTGAATCGATTCTAAGCATTTATTTTAATCTCTTTTTTTAGCTTCTTTTGTGCATCATTCAGATTTTTTCCCTCTAAGAAAACATATTTTTCTAAACAGTTTTTAAAGCATGATACCTTATCAAATAAAATAATAATATTTTTGTTGTGGCCCTCAGTTAGTAACCATCAAGCTAACGTCCAAAGACACACGTTGACTGCACATAATAACGTATGACTAGATAAGCACATGGTTGCATGCACATTATTAGTTGAGCATGATCCCACTTAGACAGTCAGGAAGTCTGAGCATCACTGTGAGGGGAAACACCTGGTAAGAGTGACGTCACCATCAGCGGACACAAACAGCCAAAGTGGAAACTCCACACTGGACTCCAGTTGCGGTCAGGATGGTGTGAACGCTACCCTCATGTGCTATCACTTGACCAATACATGACCCGAACTGCCACCATCCATCCCCAACAGAGCAGATAACACACCCAGCAATGTTTGTTACAATGTGCCTGATGGTGAGACGGGGCATCAGGGATTCCCGCAGTTCTGAATGAGGTTGACCTGGAGCAGGCGCCGTGTTCGCGGATCACCCTGTGACCTTTCTCAGATTAGTCAGAGGGAAGACCAAACATCAGCCCGCTATCTGCCCTTCCTGGATGGAACACAACAGCACTGTAGAGACACCTGCCTCCAACGATAAGCAGGCAGATAAACAGCAATACTAGGAGAAGTTGCACACTGTAACAACCCTGTACCACGCTGAAGAACACAGGCTTCAAACATGCAGCTCTCCATGACTGCTGATGGTCTCTGCTGCATTTACATGACAATAAAAGTGCATAAAAACTGTTGCCTACAAATCAAGAGGTGGTCTGCTGAATTTTGTCTGTCAGACAGCCCATCTTTCAGCCTTTGTGGGATCTGTCCACTTCATCTAAGGAGCTCAGTGCCATCAATTAGGGGAGAATGAGTGCAGCTCAGCTCATTCGTACACATGCCGCGACTCCACTACAAGGCGCTCATTGTGCACTCCTCCTCTCTAAGTGGCATGTGCTGTACAGTGTTGGAGCCCAAGAACAAAACACCCACTTCCATTAGCAGTCAGCTTTCTTTTATTGAGACAAACATTTCTCTGAGCATTAGTCACTGTTGCGCCCAAGAGGAGAAGAATAACGTGGTGTTTTACTGGAGGAGAGCTAACAATGGGAGGAAAGCCCTCACTAGGAAAGACTAGCAAGTTAGTCTTCAGGTTCTCAAGGCAGGCAAAAAATGTGGTGGTGACAGAGGCAGGGTTTTGAGGAACAATTAGTCAACACGGCAAAGCTTTGAGCTCAATTACAATTGAAAGATTAGTCATAGCTTTGCACAGGAGTGGCTGTGCAGTAACACCATGCAACAATATTGACACAAAGTTGCATTAAACTAGCTGGATAACATTCATGACAATAATAAATACACATTACAGCATCACTCTGCGCATGTAAGTAAAAAAAAAAAAACAAATCCTCCTTTGCCATGAGGCACGTGAGGCTTTCACTACGTGTCACCTGTCTGCTACCAAACATATGTGCATATCTCAGCAGAACGACTGGGCTTAGCTACCAGAGCTGAGCTTCCCATCCGCTCTGAGCCACACAGGAATGCAGTGTGTATAGTTGTGTATGTCTAACTCCAGAGCTTTAGCCGGGATGAGTGCAAAGTGGGAAGTCCCACCCTTTCTGATGCCAGGTCTTTGTGAGCGACTGGCTGCGCGACGGAGGGCCGAGGTGGTAATTATTGGCTTTAAGCTCCAGGTGGGTCATTTTTGTCTGAGCTGTCGGTAAAACCAGCTGTTCAAGAGGTGAGAACGAAGAGTAACGATGCGAGTTTTGTTTCTCAGCGAAGCAAGTGAACCTAAAGGTTTAGTCTGAGTTAAGTCCAGGTTGCGAGGCCACTTAAAGACATCAAACATGGTCAGTTAGCTGACCATGGTTAACTCTGAAAAGGCATGAACCTTTCACGCAATTAAAGCAGAAGTAGGAGACCGAAGGGAAGAGAAAAGACTAGGAAGCAGAGCACATCTCTGGGACAGAGAAAAGAGAGAGACACAGTCATAGGGAGTGAGCACGAGGTGGTCACTGACACATTTAGTGGGTCAGGGACACAAAAGATGTTGCCTACCAGGCCTCCAGTGGAGCATGAAGCCACCAGGGGAGTGTAACAGGAGAGCCCTGGAGCCCCCATACAGGCTGCTCACTAACCAACCTCCCAATAGCCTCAAAGGCAGCAGGACGACAAAGGCTGCAGGTTGCTCAGACCTGCCCTGCTGCCAGGTGCCAGGATGCCAACAAAGGAAGCTGATAAGAACCCCCAATCCACAGTTTGATTCGTCTTTTGATCTGCACCAACAGAAATCCAATCCCATGAGAGGCAGAGAGAAAAGAAGGGGATGGAGATAAGTAGTTAGTGAGAGGGAGCATCCTGAATATGACATTACCTTTATTAGCAATGTCAAGCAGCGAAAGCAAAGTCACTGAGATTACTTAACACTTTCTGACAAAGATCTCTTTTAGGTCAAAAGTTCTTTTACACACAAGTGTATCACACATAAATAACGCTTGCAGAGGCATGCCAGCTTTATGCGAATGAGCACAACTCTACAATATGGCAATGTGGCGCTGTTAAAAGACACTCTGTAATGTTTACTTGGCAGAAATCCCAGAAAGGGGCACAATGATGCTTCAACAAACGTAGATAAGTCCAGGAGTGGGGGTTATGACAAAATGGTGCGCTTAGACATCATAAGCAAAAGTAACTGGCTTTGATTCTGAGCTATAGAAAAGATTTCTGCCCATAATCAGGTTAAAACAGCTTACCCTCCAAGACAAAACTCAACAACAGCAGCCAAATACAGTAAAGGAGAGACCTTTTGTTTTACATATTCCCACAGTGATTATCAGAAAAAACTTGATTTATGTTTTCAGCAGGCAACTAATGACTTTTTCCTACAGGATGTGAGCAGTACTGACAGGATATTGTCCCTAAACTGCACAGGCAGACCTCACTTACACTAAAGATGAAAGTTGTACCATATGAAACATGGACATTTACATTATTGATTATGCCTTTTGTACAAAGGAAAACCCCAACAAAGAGGACAAAAAGTGAATGGAGGTCCTTCAACCAATCAGAGCTGTGATGAGGAGTGACAGCCGAGACAAAGGAGGCTAACAAAGTCTGCTGATACCTCAGGAGGGTAAATATAGAATGAGTGCATTCCAAAACAAGTGGGATGTTGATAACAAAAAACATATCAGGGAGGATACAAACTTGTCACAGACCCCCAAAGATGAAAAGTGATCTAGTTCAATGACTGCAGCTACAAAAGTAACAAAAACTACATATTTATGAGTCTTCGAATTTAGCCAATTTCTTAAGCTCACACTGTCTTGAGTCTGAAAAGACAAGGTGTTCTTGGAGTTGAATTAAAATGAAGTGATGTGTGTATATGTGGATCTGAAGCATAATTTCAAAGCGGACTGTGTTATTGTCCTTCCATCTCTCCTACATATTGCATGTCAGAAAATATACCAGCTATGTTTTGGCTACCGGAAAGCAGTCAAAATATCAGCCGCCTGTGCCGTGTTGTATCAAAAACATCCGTCCCTGGAATGTGTGCAATAACACACGCGCACACACCGCAGTCGCTGAAGATCCAGCAAATCAGGTTTGTGCTCAATAAAAACAATAAAAGTACAGAAAAAGAATGAGTAGCTTCCAATAAAAGACTGAAAACATTTTAAGCTCATACCTTAATACTCAGGTAGTTGTCACAACTGCGGGACTTTGCTCTGGAGTGCATTTTGTCCAGTGACAGAAGAAACTTGAAACTCAATAAATAATGTGTCATCAACTGTGATAATCCACACTTTGAGCTCCATAAGTCATTGCTGTGATATCAACAGGTCCACCACCATTCCCCTCCCATGTCTGACACTTTCTGTGTGCCGCGGAGTCGGCAGCTGGATAAGACTGAGTTTCCGAGCGTGAGAGAGGCAGAGCACTGGATTCCCCGTCATTCGCCCTCCCTTCCTCCTGAAACACCTCCCCCGCACTGCTGCTGCTGCTGCTGCTCAGCTACCGCAGCCTCTTCCAGCTGAATAAATGCAAACCCAGCGCTCATCATTCAGAAAACACAGACACATTACCTAAAACCTGCACACCCCCTCTGCTCCAAGCCCCAACCGCCGATCCAACGTCTGACCGGCTCCTCTCTGCCCCCCTGACCTCTTGCACCTCTACCTCCACCAGCGGCTCACCCTCTACCCCTCTTTTCACAATGGTCTCTCTTTGTCCCGACAATACAAATGGACTAGGGTTTCAGCTTATTCTGCTGCTTTTCAAAGGAAAAAAGAAAGGAAGACATCAGCATCGGACTGGAGGCTCAGGTCACCTGCTACAATCGCATCCCCCTTAAATATTGCGAAGGCTCAGTCCTTTACCTTTCTCTTACAAACGTATGTAGGACGTCTTCTTCTTTTGCAGAAGATGGATATGACACAGTTACAAAAAGAGATTTAAACCTTTTTTTTTCAACTGCATTACTTTCCCTTGATAAGACCAGAAGAGGTGAGCATGCTTTCATCACAGGAATGAAGAAAACTGAAGTCTGGTAGCTCTGAACAGCAGCTCCTTCCTAAACACAGGAAATCCTTGTTCAAGGCGAAAAGAAAAAAACCAACAAAAACAAAACACACAATCAGTAGGAACACACACTGTGTGTCATATTAAGCCAGTCTGTTTAAACAGAGACGGCAGTGAGCATAGGTAATTAAGTTGGTTTATATTTAGAGATGTCTTTACAGCCAGAAATTAAAACGACCTGAGACGTAGACAAGAGCCACCGTCACTTCCTGCAGTCACACAGCACTCGTGGGCTCATCCAAACACACTGTGGTTACTCTCATCTGACAGCGGCGTCCTGAGAAACACGCGCTCTGATGTAGTACGTGGCTGGGAAAAAAAAAAAAAAAAAAATGGAGAGGAAACTTTACAGTGAAGTGAAAATATTTTAGAACGTCGCAGCACGTGTAGTCTGATATTGGAGCTACATTTAGTCTTATTTTGGCTTAGTCTTATGTCTACTCTATAATCTGCTAAGTAAACAAAAGCACACATACCTCACATATGCACTATTCAAATACACACTCCTCTCTCCCTCCCAGTCCTTCGCTCTTTGTGCCACGAAGGAACCTATAATTTCAGCTCCCTTGAACTTCAGAGGGCAGTTTTTTTTTCTTTTTTTTTTCTTTTTGTGTGCTTTTCCTTATTCTAAATTCTGACTTATCTCATAAGATTGAAAACACAACACATGAGAAACTAACTGAAGTTGTTTTTTTTTATTGGTGTATTTTGGGCATCTCTTTATATCTTTATTCCCATGGTGACGGTGTGCAACAAATACAGGAAATGGGGGGAGATGACATGCAGCAGAGCGCCTCTGAACCTCTCATCCTGGGGGAGTTATGGCCAGCATGTTGTATCTTAGCTAAAATGTGCCTCAAAATCTGAAAATGACTAATCTGTTTATCAGTAGCTCTTACGGAGTAACAGTTTTAAAATGGCATTAAGTTGTTAAAGTGATGATGTTGGATTTATCAACACAATTTAATTTGTTCATAGAAAACTGAAGGAGTCTTATGAATATTAAGAGTTATCTGAAACCAATCAAAATGTATAATATAAATAAAAGTGTTGGTGTTGATATTTAGAGTAGTGGTAACTCCAGCGCAAAGCTGTTGTTGAAATACTTTTGTTCAGAGATGTTTAAGGTTATAACGCTCATTTCAGAAAATGAGTGGAGAGAGTTTGTTTTTTTTTACCAATAAAGAAACAAAATCACAAGACTGCAGATGTTACAGCTGTGTTCTCTACTTTCAGGGGCTATTGCCCTGCATGTTTTCGATGTTTCCCTGCTTCAGCACTCCTGATTCAAATGAATGGGTAATCAACTGACTTGTTCAGGCCCTGATGACAAGCTGATGGTGATCAATTCGTTTGAATCAGGAGTGACAGAGCAGGAAAATAACCAAAACACGCAGGGGCCGGGCCCTGGAGGACAGGAATTAAGGAGGTAGATGCATCTTAGCCAACTTTACACATTTGGATCCAAAATCGTTTAATCTTGAATAAAATGTTATCTTAATGGCTTGGAAAGTGCCAAATATTGGGTTTGATAAAGTAAGAGGAAGCAACTGGATTATACAACCATGTGAGGGGCCTCTGCAGAAACACACCACCACTCATTACTCTTGTATAAGTCCGTTTTGTTTTTCTGTCCAATTTTAGGAATATTGTGTTCAATTTGCCTCTGAATTGACAGTTGGGGGATTGTCTCTATAAGAAAGGTTGTATATTTCACAGATTCAAAGCTCTGACTCAATTTTGTCTCAAGAGTCAGGTTTTTAGAGCACTCACTTCTTCTTTTCCCACTTTATATAACACGTTTATTTTTTAATAGGCATGTGGACTTGAGTGTCCTCTGGGGTCACGAGAGGTACCATCGCCGTGTTTGTACTCCTGCTGACTGAGGTCAGCAGTGAACCATGCGGTACTGCACTTATTAAACTGTATCCTGAAGGCAGGACCGGTGATCTACTCCCCAGTATTGATGTCCCTTTGTGAAACAAAAAGAAAAAAAAAACAAACCATGTGCAATCTTCATACAGTATGCCTGAAACTACACAACGTCTTGATTCAAGCCAAGATAGCAAAAGGAGCTCTTGACAGTAAAACATCAGCTCCACTTACACTAATATGCTTGTGCGACAGCCAGAGTTAAACTTTTCCTGTTGTTTTTCCACAGGCAATCATAAAGTTTAAAATAGCCTAGTTTACGCAAGCTTCTGGTAAACCATATTTATGTGATCTTAAAAAGCAGATAGGGCAGTCCCAAGGGTGGCACACGGTCCGATAAGGTTATCAAGGAAACGAATTAGTCAGATGACATGAGAGCAGCAGCTTCATCATTTTTCATCATCATGATGAAAACGCAAGACTGAAGGGCGGATGAGCACAGCACATGTTTGAGCTGAGATTTTTCTGGCCCCCGTTTCAGATCTGCACGCACTCACGCAGGCAAAGACACACGAACACGTACGCACGGCCAGGCTTCAGAACATGGAGAGGTCGTAAGGGGTCATATCTGAAACGTTCGAGGGGGCAGACTTTGAGAGAAAGCTCGGTTGCAGATGGACTGGTGGTCGCTGCGATGAAGCAACACAAACACACACCAAACTGTGGAATGTGACACCTTCGTCCAACCTCACGTCGTACCAAGCCCACAGTGCCACACGGGCCAAAAAAAGTTGCGAAAAAAAACCCCATTAAACTTGTTGTAGCAATACCCTACATTTAATGTTACATAGCTTTATAAAAATTATTTTTATCTGTCTATATCACAAAAAATGAAATTAATTCAACTGCTGTGATTATTGGAGCATGTATTAAATATCCTCCATAACTTCCAACATCAAGAGTATAACATCATAATGTATCCTCGTCAGATGACTTATTTGGTTCAACACAATTATATTTCACTAAAGTCCAAAAAAAAGAAAAAAAAAGGCTGTTAATTTTTATCATTTCTGACATGCACTTTCAGATTTTAAGCATTTTTGTTGATTAAATTGCACAAATTTTGTTTAAAAAAGTTCTATGTCTATACCCATTTGTTCCAAGTTAGGGTCACGGGAATCTCCTGGAGTTTCTCCCAGCTCTCTAAGGGTGAAGGCAGGAGTACATCCTGGAAGGTCACACGCTCTTATTTCTGTGGCCAGTTTCGAATCGCCAGTTAACCCCACATACATATTTTTGGACTGCGGGAGGGAGACGGGAGTACCCGGAGAAAACCCACGCAAGCGCGAGGAGAACATGCAAACTCCACACGGAAAGACTCCTGCCGGGGTTTGAGCGAGAGACTTTCTTGCTGACAGGCTACGGTACTAACCACTAAGACACGCCGCTGCCCTTGTTGTAGATTAACTGTCTTCATTATTTCAGCTCTCATCACATACATACTCACAGCATTTTCAGCCCATTCACAATTCAAACACTGTTCCAACAATTTCACTGTCTGACGCTTATTAAAGAATACATTTCTATGGTTTATACTTACGGCTCAGTTGTGTGCTAGAAAGGTTTGGTAAATATAGACGGCAAAAAGGCAGCTCTGTCCACTTCACGTAGCCGTGAGAACTCACATCACATCACCATCCAGCCTCACACAGCCTGAGATATCGCCCCCTCTGACCCTTCTTGACCAGTCCCAGCAGACTGCTTTAAACCGTCACCGGGGACTCATAAATAAGCTGTTCCTCCTGTAGCTGCTTGACGTGACTCAGTTGTGCTGCTGCACATTTCAGATTGACTACTACGGCACACCAGCACTCACAGCCGCTCCAAACCCCTACTTCCTGCTTCCCACTGACGTCCCGAACCCCACCGAGACTGAGATTTAAAACTGTGCAGACATGTGCACTGAAGTACAAATAAAAGCTGGATCTTCACATCAAAGCTCTTGTGCAGATAAAGTGCTGCTATGCCATCTTCCTCCTCACAGTACATGAGTGTGCTACAGCTGTTCTTCCAAGAGCCCAACCACAGCCGTGGTCTCCGCTGCGGGGAAACACGGGGAGAGCGTGCCACCTGTCACCACCGACCCTAGTGTACCTCCACCCCCTGCTGTGGAGACGTCTCACTCCAACACAAAAGCCAGTGTTTTCTCTGAGCAAGCGAGCACAGGTGGCTGGAGGAGGCAAGGTCGAGTTACAGCCGTGGTCTCCGCAGTTCAAGGAGTCAAGGAGGACGGAGTCAGACCTGCAAGTATGAATACACTGCAGAGTGTACTGACTTGCAAGCATTGCCTTGAAGTAGGTCTTACTCGTCCAAAGAAAGTCTTGAGGTTATGTTTCAGTGAGTAATTACTGTTGGTAAACTTTTCTAATCAGACCTCCAGAAGAGCTCCCTCGTTTTACTTTCTAAGCTGTAGGGCATGAAAATGACTTCATGCTAGAAATGCTAATTTTAGATTCTGAAATCTTTGCACAGACCTGTTTAGGTAAAAACATGCCAATAATATAAATGACTATGTGACTGACTTTGTCTCTGATAAAGCATCTACTCCAGCTGTATTTAAGGGCATTTATTGCTATTATTATTGTGTTATTAAGACAAAATACAGCACGCTACACTTTTGCTTTCCTGTCAGATTAACGCCAACCAGCCATGCTTACTTTTCAAGTGTCCTTTAACCCCTCATGGCTTGATTCGACAAGTGTGTGTTTTTTTCAATCTTTCAAGCATTCAGCGATGCAAAAGTCATGTCAAAAATTTCAGTGGATATTAGTGATAAATATACATTTCCAAAGACGTATAGCTTCAGATATCTGACAGATAGGAAAGAATCCATAAACAAAATGAGCCTAACTTGACTCAACAACCCAATGCTAAATTCAAAGGGATTCCTTCAAACTCTTTTAAAAAAAATCAATAATATTAAAAAAATAAAGAAAACCAGCACTCACCTCAACTCTGCTCTCTGGCTTTGAGGCTTTCAGCAACACATGGAGGGTTTTTTTTGGCTCTCTGAGCTCAGAAGAGCTGACAGCTGTCTAAGCAGAGGAGAGGACCAGCCCCTAAGTCCTGGAGCAACCTGACATGTTCCATCAAACGCTCTGTTTTGTTGACTGAGGAGAATCACAATATTAAGGCTAGCCAGGCAGAAAGTTTCCCAGTCCCCCCCCCCCAGGCATCCCAATTCCTCAGTGGGGCGTAACCCTGTCGTTTTATCTGCGCCCATCTCCCTCCTGTGTGTAATTTGTGAGGGGAACCGAGAGCAAAGCGGCTCAACCGGCCTTCCATGTCAACAAAAAAAGTCTAGACAACCGCACTTTACCTGCGCTTTTTCGGTTTCCAGAGTTCATAGGCAAACATTTGGGTTATGTTATCTTATTTGCTCTGGCAAACCACCTACATACTTTTCTCACATTTTCTTCTCAAATAAAAGCCCTTGGCCATATTTAAGGCCTCTAATCTGCACTGTTAAAAATGGAAGATTACCACAATAAAGAGATCAACAGCATTTCAGACTAGCTGATCAATAGAGACAATGCAGAGCCTATCAGAGAGCAAACTGCCTCCAGTGGTTGTGCTACCTCCAGATGTCAGCCGGCATTGTTATATGGATTACTTGAACCACTCAGCAAACACCTCCAGGTGTGCATTCCTCAGCAGGAAGGGGAAAGGTGGGAGCTGCTTCTCTGGATCAATTAAAAAAAAAAAAACTGACTTGTCTCCCTCTTGAACTCTATATGCCTGAGAGGTGAAGTGCCATTGCAAAGTCGGGGGACACTTCTCCACTCTAAAAATCGAAACTAGCCTTTCACAGATACAGATTATGGAGCAAGAGTATAACGTTTATGTCCTCTTAGCTGAAGGGAGAAACGACGGGCGGCTAATCTTTGGTCTGAGATGTACACCTGGTTTCCTCAGGGCCTTTAATCTTTGGAGGAAGAAGCAGAAATTAAAGGCCTCCCTCACACTGGACTAAACTACCGAGGGCGTGTAAACATTCAGCACAAATGAATCACTGGAAGTCAAAGCATGAGCGCTGTGATACAACTCAAACGTTTCAAGGATTAAGGTTTAGACACCACCAAATAGTGAGCATTATAAGGTTTTCTCAGACAGCACGAGGTCTGTGGAGTGATTAAAACCATCTTTAACACGGTTATATTTTATTGTTTAGTCAATTACAATGTCTTTATAAAGTGTGAAAACCTAGTGTTATTCACACCAAGCTTTTACACTAAACTAAATTCAATTTTCCCTCATCGATCTACACATAATACTGCACAGATACAATGGAAAAACTGGTGGAATGTTTTTAATTTTTATAAAAGTTAAAATAAAAGCAGAAAAGAAAATATCCTACTTTA
The DNA here is from genome assembly GCA_028564865.1 of Zenarchopterus dispar. Lineage (NCBI taxonomy): Eukaryota > Metazoa > Chordata > Actinopteri > Beloniformes > Zenarchopteridae > Zenarchopterus > Zenarchopterus dispar. The sequence goes on from JAOWBL010000008.1 coordinate 9,303,167, forward strand.
AAAAGTATTCAGACTCTATACTTTGTACTTGTTTAGAGAACCAGCTAAATCAATGCAACCTCCAAACTACAAGTTTGGCACATTTTTATCTTAGAGGTATCTGGAAATATTTCATCTCAATCAGACTGGATTTGAACCACCATCCACAGTAACTTTCAACTCTCTCCTGAGATGTTCTGTTGGGTTCAGGTCAAAACTCTAGTTGGGCCTCTCCAGGACTTTCACAGATTTTTTTGTGACCCACGCTCGTTTTTTTTTTCTTGGTTCCACATTTATGCTTGCTGTCTTGTTAAAATGTAAACCAATACCCCAGACTGAGATACTGAGCAGTCAAAACTGACTTTTGTCCAGATTTTTTGCTTTGATGAGCAGTTCGTATTTTCCTCCACACGTCATTTCATATAGTGATTAATAATTACATTTGTTGAACTGATCAGAGAGGCTTTGTTCTTCAGAGTCATCCAGGTGTCTTTTGGCAACTTCCCAGTGGACAGTTGTATATCTATTATGGGATGTATCATCCATATCTGGTTGTGAAACGGGACCCCAGTGACAGTGGTCAATATGTTTTGTTGTTCCACTTTCACAAAACAGCTCTGAATGTCTTTCATAATGATCATCAGCATGTTCATCACCTGTCTGGCCACTCATTGGCCTTGGATGTCTGTTTTGGTCCCAAACATTTTCCAGAAGAAGGATTAAATATGTCGTGCTTTTGGGAACAATGAAAGCTGCATTGTATTGACAAAGTCCTATATTTTAGGTCTACAACTAATTCTCTTGTCTACAGGACTTTGTTTTCACTCTAACACACCATCAATTCACCAGTTATACACACACACACACACACACACACACACACACACACACACACACACACACACACACATATATATATATATATA
>JAOWBL010000008.1:9304171-9317485 GCA_028564865.1 Zenarchopterus dispar
ACACACACACACACACACACATATATATATATATATATATATATATATATATATATATATATATATATATATATATACATACACATGTATATGTGCTTTTATGAACAATTAATTCAATGACACAGCCATCAAGATTAGACTTCATACAAATTTTTACACTGAATTTCCAGCACGTAAACTTCTCTTGGATGAAAAAAAAAAATTAATCCAGCGTCCACGCCTTCTTTTTCTGTAAATAAGATGCAGTGATAATCATCACTGGTCTCATTATAGCAATACGCAACATCTTGCACCTGATCATTTGTAAATGGACATCTAAAGGAAGGGGGTGATGGGGGGTGGGGAGTGGGGTGGGTGGAAGAGACGGGGGCAGAGATGAGGGAGGAGAAAACGATAGGGAGGGAGAGGTGTTTCCTGTTTCCATAGATTATAATTACACCCGTCTCTTGAGGATATGACTTATCAGGAAGAGGCATTTTGTCATTGAGCAACTCCTCAATGACAAAAGGATGATATTTTTCCCTTTAGGTGCCTTTACAGATCTGGACTGAATAAATCAATACATTTCTGAATAAAATTCATTGACATAAAATGAGGGTAGATTTGGAAATACAAAGAACGAAATTCATTGCTGAGTATTATGCATACACTATACATATACACCACATGTACAAATCATATTTAGTCATTTTCTGTGCAAATATGCACCAAAACTGGACTTTGATAAAATAGGTTTTTAGAACATTTTCTTTAAAATACCAGCAAGCTGAAGCGAGACAAAAGACATAAAAAACACAGTACTTTACACGTTTATTACATTGTATATTCTGACTTATTGGTGTATTTTTCTCCTGCTGTTGCTGTGAACTCATTTTATGTAAACTAAGAGCTCCCTCCATCTTTCTGTCGGTTGTTGCTGGAGTAATGACTCCTTCCTGTTTAAAGATGCAGCGGTGATAGACTCCTGACGGGCTTTGGGGGTAAATAGTTTGTAGCCCCCGGAGACATTTCACCTACATTTACAGACGTAGACAGATTGTTCCTCAGAGCCACAATGGCAGAGACTCTTACATTAAAGAAAGAGAAATCCCCAATGATCACGGAAATTACTTCAAACTGACAAAAGTAACAATGAATAAAACTGACTAATGAAAATCAGACATTTCTTTTGAGCTGTGCTTCAGCAGAATCATTAAAAACAAACAAACAAAAATGATAGGAGCCTGAACTTAAAGTTTTGTTTCACAGTCTTTTCCAGCGTCACTGCAACCAAGCAGTTACTGCAACTCTTAGTGAGACTTCTGCACCTGTAGACAGGTGTTTTGATGGGGTGATCTGACACCCACGTACCTTGACCTTGGAGTTCACCTTGAATCTCTTTGGAAGTTGTTCTGGGCTGTTTGGTTTCCATTCATATTATTCATCTCTTCAGTTTGTCATCGGTTTTCCTCTTGGACCCTAAACTACTGAATTAAACTTCCAATTTTAGTCACAAGAACATCCAGCTGCTTGGAGATGGTCTTATAATCTTTACCTTTACCATACTTGTCTATAACTTTTTTTTAATCTCACCGGACAGCTCTTGGCTTATCTTTCTCCGGTCCATGTTCATTGTGGTGACACCAAACAGCACAGTGACGACTTTTCACTATTTTAACTAGTCAGACTGACTGGCTGTAAGATTAAAGTTTTAACACATTTTAGTTTAAGACATCACTGCACTCAAATTATTTTCAATCTTTTCAAGAGTTACCAACTACTTTCTCTAGGCCAGTTTTATTAGTTTGATTGTTTTCTTTCTTTCTTTCTTTAAATTACTCTTTTGAACCACTATTTAAAAGCATTGTCTGACTTTCAGTAGTTGATTTCCTGTAAATTAATATTTATTTTTACTTAAGTCAGTTTCAAGTTATTTCAGGGATGACTGTGGCTTTTTCTTTCATGGAAGGGTAACAAAAAATTATGTGTAACTGGATGGGCCCAAGTTACAAACTGCTTGACTGAAAAATAAACGCAGCACAAGAGCAAAAAGTTGCAATTCCTTTAATGGTCAGTCCTCGTAAGATTCTTTAATCAATATTTTACACCCTAGCAGGTTTCTCTTTTTATGCAATTGTCTGAGTGATTTTTTATCAGGACATTCGCTTGTATTAATGCTTGAAATTCTGCATTATTAAAAGCGGATAAATGTGAATAAAATGTGAGTGACAGCAGTCTTGGAGTAAAATCTCATGAAATCAACAGCTAAATGCTGAAACTGAGGCTTTAGAGCAATAGTGCCGACTACATCCGTCTTTCATGTACAGTCATGGCCGGTTCGTGGCAGGAAAAACAGAAGCACTTCTCTGCTGCTGGGGTTTACAGGTTTTCAGTACTTGCACACTGTCCTCCTCTAGTGGACAACATCAAAAAACATAACCAAGGCCAAACTTTTCTGTGCTGCAGCCAACACAAAACCCGCACAAAACATGACAGCAACTGCAATGCTGGACTTTTTGTCTGTGGCATTTTCACAGTGAAAACTAAACACGGCAGACAATAATATGACACCAAGTTCCTACAAACTTCTCCAGCGTGTGTAATATTGATAATCAGTTTGACAACCCTGGTTTATAATGAGCTTTTTCTTCATCTATTAGTATGCAAATAAAGGAGAGGCAAGCTGAGAGGAGAGGTCGGGGGTAGCCAGTCAGAAACAGACAAAGAGGGAAGCCCGTCGGGGGGGTTGACACTGTTCCCCTTGCAGCTCGTATCGCCTGGCAACCTCAACACAAGACAGGGAATGTGTACAGTGGTCTGCAGGCTGCTGCAGCTCACTCTCACCAACAGAGGTAATTGCTTACAAATAAGAAGAAAACAATTGTGGTGTATTAATGCAAAGAACTGAAATTACAATGTCTAATTTGCAAAAGAAACAATGGGTGGTACATGAAGAGGGCAGCAGAAGGCAGTTGTAAGGACATTACCCTGAGACAACCTAGTCTGGTGGCTTTCACACCAATCCCTGAAAACTAGAGTCCACCTCTTAAAAGTGCCAAAGCATTTGAATTCATTGCTACCCTAGTCATGCATGAAACAGTTTTACCCTAATATTACAAAAAAAGAGGTATTGTGCCAAACACCATTCATCAGGTACACTGGTTTTATTGTATTGAGAGGCACAATGTTTCAGAGGCTGCAAAAAATGTTTAACAGTCTGACGTCCAAACTAAAATAACTACACTGTACCTGAATAATGAAACCTATTTGTCAAGATGGGTTTCAACACAGCGGGTAAAACACTTGCCAACTTTTGAACCAGGCCGAAATAAGAGCAGGGAGAAGAGTTTTTCTTTTTCTTTCTTTTTTTTTCTTTTTCTGCCAGACTTGAGAGCCATAATTAGTGAACCGTTTTCCCTCCAGATTCAACTCTGCTCAGCTTAGGGCTTAATCAAGTGGAAATGTGGATCGAGGTTGTGGGGGTGGTAAGGGTTGGGGTGCAGGATAGAATGGAGATATTGTTCAGATAAAGGGCTCATGTTGGGTCCGCTTTGATGTCTCTCTGGGGGATGTTCTGGGATTTTACAGTAGCTTTTCTCTCAAATACTTTTTGCTCGCCACCAGTGAAAAACTCGGCCTGTAAAGCGATGCACAGCCAAGTCCAGACATGATTCATGGCTGGTATTTTTTAACAGGATTAAACTGACACTCATCTGACACATTAAATTGGAAAAGTATTCAAATCATGGCAGAACAAGCTCTGAAAGAGTGAATTAGCACTTGTAACAAAAAACAAAAGTCAAAATATAGATGAACCCTTTAAAAAATATCAACATTCAAGTGAAACATTTGCCCCGTTTGGATTTTAAAACATTACAGCTGTCCTATGTAAAAACCAATAACAGATCAATATATGGTGGATGCTGATCTGCTGTGGTAACCCAAACAAAGGGAAATGCTGAAAAAAGTTTGGCATCTCATCTCCAACCTCATCACTCCAATCAGCCACAATATTATGACCGCTGACGGACAGAACGAGTAAACACTGCTCATCTTCTGACAGATGCGATCCTCCGGTCGGGAAAATACTGGTTTCCAGCACAAAATGTTAGTTTGAAATATTTTTGGAAGCTGACAGTAACCCCCTCCCATCTCAGGTCAGTGATTTTTTTAAGAAGTGCCTGATCTAGAGCGGAGCTCCATCACCCCACAGCCAGAACCTTCTCTCTTGTCCACCCAATCAGAGTCTGACTGTTATCGATCTCCAAGCTCTGACTGGGTGGCCAAATTTTCATCTTCTTCCTCCGTCCAGTAAAAGATCTTGCTTTCGATTTCTTACTGATGATTGGGTGGGCAGATTACAGCTTGCCTCCTTGGTCCCCCAGGGACTGTTTATTTTTCACTAAACGCTGTCGCCACAATTTGCTTTTGTGAGCCACAGTAGTTTCAGCTCCACAGGCTTCTCAAAGCTTGTGGAGCTGAAAGGGCAAAAGGGTCATCCCACGGCTTTCCAGGGCACTGGTGCCACCTTAGACCAGGTCCCAAACAAAAACCAAAAACTATGAGTGCTCAAACCTGGATTAAATTATCTCTCAGATGTTTAAAAAAAAAGTTTGTAATTTTTAAAACCTTAATTATAGTAATGAAAATGCAAAAAAAAGGGAGTAATTTTCATGTTTGTTAGTTTTTTGTTTTGTTTTTTTGACAGCAAAAAACTGATCTACCCTAGACCAAGTTCCAGCCAGAAAAGTACTTTAAATAATAAACTCTAGGTTAAGTTACCTTTTAGATAGTAATGACTACATAAAACATATTTTGTAAATTTATTCTATTTTTAAAAAGAAAAAAAAAGGCTATTCTTTGTGGTTTTTCTTTTTGTAGTTAAACATCTTTGCACCAAGTTTAAATCAAAAACCACAATGCTTGGACTCCTCAAACCTGGATTAAATGTTCTCTTAGACAGTAAAAACATCTATAAAAAACAGCGTTTGGTTTTTGAAACCATTATTCTGTTTGTCAAAACGTGATGCTCTAAAAAGCAGTGAAATGGCTGTTTTGACTGGTGCTGAATCAGAAGCTCTGAATTAAAAGCTAAATCCAGGGTTGTCCTCCTTCTCTGCCCTATAAAAAATACTTACACCCTTACACAACTTCAGAAAACAAAGACACACAAAAAAGCACAACAAAACAGAGTAACTAAGAAGTCTTTTCCTGTGTGAGATCCATAACAAATACCTTAGTTATACCCAAAACTAAGGTGGCCAAATCAATATCTGCTGTCCTCCATAATGTTTAGAACCAAGACGATTTTTTCCTTGACATAATCGCACTGGTTAACACTTTAAATCAAACTATTTAGATATTGATAAAGCACACATTCAAGACTTGGTTGGATCTTGTCTACCTGCTACTGTACCAGCCCATCCTGATGTATCTGGCTAGAACTTAAGGTCGCGGCGACAGGATGGAGATTCCTATACAAACAACCCTTTCCATGCAATTTTGTACACAAACTATCTTGTTGTGTCTGCTGGGAGCTTATCCACATGATCGCTTAATTAAATGACATATTTGAGTGTTATCAGAAGCTAAAAATACGAATTTATTTTGACACCACTGTGTTAACATTAATTGCCATTTTGATGTAAATACTGTTCTAACTCCAGCTGCTTTGTTCGCTGATGAAAGTTTACACTTCTGATCATCTAACAGTGGAATAAGATGCCTTCTTTTGTCATTATGCTGAATGTACAACGAGACTGGAGAGCTGCTTCTTTTCAGTGCAAAACAGCACAAATTGACTATATACTGAATGATAAAAAAAAAGATTAAAATAAAAAATATTTAAATTTTTTTTTAAAAGTATTGCACAGAATATTTGGCATAATTATAGTTCACAGACATTGCACATTGTGGGTTATGTTGATGGCTGGGGTCGTTGCATGTGGGAGTTCAGGGCGGTGACTGCTCTTGGAAAAAAAAAAACTATTTTTCAGTCTGTTTGTCTAATAATAAGACCTGGCTGTTTTAACTCCAAAATGCTCATTTAGGACGGGCGGACGCAAGGTTGTGGCTGACTGGAGTACCAACATTGAGATATAGGGAGTGATGCACAACAACTTGACTCCCACTCCTGAACCTTAGAGCCAACAGTTGAACGCTGGGGTGGTGGTGGTGGGATTTTTGATCAGCAGCAAGCATGGCAGTGGTTAACCAACTGGTAAGGCAGAGATAGACACCCTTTCCTCTTTTCAACAGAAAACTGAACATGAACCAAATGGAGGGGGTGTATAAATACAAGAATGGCAAACATGGATTTGGTTGCCTGCCTGAACTTGCTCCAGACTTGCCTCCCTTAATGAAGATGTTATTTTACAAAAGTTCATGCTGACGTCCTTATTATTATTTTAAGCTCTTGGTATTTTTTTTTCTCTTAAAATGTCATTTAATGAAGATTCTGAAATTTGACATGTTTCTTGGCAGAATATTGTATTCCACAATAATCTCCAGACTCATCATCATGTCTTTCTTTACCAGACCACTAGTCAGTTCTGAGCAGGTATGTTGCCCTGAACATCACCTGTTCAGGTTCACAGGTAGGGCTTTGTCATTTTTTAACCGTTTATTACCTGATGACACAATACAATTGTTTCTGGGTCAGCACAGAAAGTGCATATCAGTCTTTCCTTGAAGTAGATCTGTAGGGTAAATATGATCGAATCCCAGTCTGACTGCGTCATTGAACGATCATATGATCATTTTATTCTTTCATTTGGCTTTAAAACGTGATTCTACTCATTGTTTCTTCTGTCTTAGTGTCCCAAGCCATTCATCACACATTCGTGGTTGCAGCCCGGGTCTAACTACGCCTATTTACTCCACCTCTGCACGGACAGACAGACTCCCACTGGTCTATTATGCGCCAAAGCCTTTCTCATGCGCGTCTTCAGTCACAAGCAGCGAATCGATGGTTTGAGGATAATCACGTTTTACCGAGACGGGCTAAGCCTCATTAAATAAGCTGCACAGCAGAAGAAAGGTGGGCCCAACACAAAAATATCAAAGTTTCATATCAAAACTGAAAAGTTGGCAAATATTACAAAAAAAGAGGATGCGTGATTCCTAATCCACGGTACCTTTTTTTAGGGTTGTGTTTGGTCCTTCAGAAGGTGCATTTGGCAGATTTCATCCATTCCTCCAGTCAGCCCTGCAAAAGTTTCCCACTCGTTGCTTCATCAATGAAACCCCCTCCAAAGGGTTTGATCAGCCCGCCTCTGCACGGACAGACCCGACAAAAGCAAACACGCGCGGCTCCGAGGGTCCCCGTCTTCACCGCACATTCTCACGTTTGGGTGGAAACTTGGAGGCTGGTTGTCAGTGCAGGTTCTTCAAGGCGTACAAAGTGGATATTTGCATTAGGCAGACCCTCCCCTCGCCTTTCATAGCTGCCATTGTTTGTCACAGCCGGAGCTCGGATCCAGTCCTTCACTAAATCCCTGACGAAGCAGGGACCGCAGCTTTTTCTGAGCCCAGACTGGCAATTACCAAGCCCCACAAAGAGACTATTATACCATAACTTTAAAAAAAAAAAAAACTATAATACTTCAGGTTTGGCCGTTTAGAACAGAAGTGTAACATAAAAGAAATTCGTGCTTGTTATAAGCTACACTTTTCTGAGCTGCTGTGACAGGTCCACAGTTGGTGACGTGAAACAGACACGTCCGAAGAGGCTGACGTGATCACACCTGGGGGTTGTAAATAGTTGAAATAGCTTTATGTACGACCTCAAATCTGAATAAATGTGTGGAGAACAGACACAAAACCATCTCTGAACATAAACTTAGTTTGACTTTTATTTGATTGCAGACAGAGTGAAACCAATGTTTCATATTGGTTTAAGACCTCCATCACATACCAGGAAAAGTTGGAACAAGGACAGTGACAGGTAGAAAGGAGGTAAAAAAAATAAGGTTTAATCCAGACAGGAGATATTAAGCTAATTGTATTGATTTTGATCCATGAAAGGTGGAGTCTTTGAGGTGCAAAGATGACAGAGAAAATCACTGAAGTGTTTAACTAAAAGACATTGGGAGGGATTTGTCTATTTCTGCTTCTACAGTACTTAATAACATTAAACATTTTTTAAGGAATCAGGAGGAGTTTTAGTGTATAAATGACACCCATTACTCAAGTCCCTGAAATCGCACTGCATCAGCTATCCTTCATCAATGGCTTTAATTTAGAGAAACCTTGGTCGAGCACTAAAATACAGAGTTGCATTCATACATGATGCTTTAACGTTACCGTGCTAATAAGGAGGTTTAAGTTAACCTTGTTCAGAAGCAGCATCAACTTGGGCTTGGAGACATCTGGGGTGGACCATCACACAGGGGACACAAGTACTGTGGTCAAGCGAATCAATGCTCCAGCTCTTCTTCATCGTCTTCTTCCACGCATTTTTCAACAAGGCAGTGCAACATAATGCTCTGCACAGATTACAAAGACAGGGCTGAGGAAGGAGAAGGTGTGGGTGCTGGACTGACACGCCTGCAGTCCTTACCTGTGCTCAACAGAGAACGAGCGGAGACATTTGAAACGAAAGTGATGACCCCTTATTCCACAACCCAAAATATCTGCAGGAAATATGGACTAGACAACGACGGAAATGGTTCATCACTTGGCATCCTCCACGCCAGAACATCACTTAAGTCTTGGGAGAAGGACTAACACGATTACTAAGCGGTAAAAGCTTTATACTCGCAACTTGTTTTGAAATGTGTGGCAGACCTGAAATGACATGGAAAAAGGTAGAAGTATATTGTTAAAAGAAAACATGAACTATCTTGGAGCTCACCACAAACTGATTTTGAGATTGAGATTGTTTAGCTGGAAATGAACCAGATTTAATAGCTGTCGTGTCATGGTTGTGTATCAAAAAGCATCAAGTCCGTGTGAAAGAGTGAGCAGGTTCCTGTGTTTTCCTGGTAAAACAAACTGTTTACATGCTGCTCAGATGGTGTGTCTTTATTTATACACGGCAGAGGAATGCTCTTTTTACAATGAAAACGCTAACTGTCCTGTTTACAGTCACGTCAAGATTTTCAACAGACTTTATTTTGAAGAAGACTACAAGCCAGAAAATTATGTGTAGCCTTTATACATATGAATGTATAAGTTGATGAGGAAGCTAAAAACAAACAAACAAACACTACTTATTGAGGCATTATTTATTGAAACTATCTCACAGCAGATGTTTTTACTTAAATTATCTCTTTGGAACCTTTTTCAGGACAAACATAGACCCTTTCAGGACCAGTGGTTCTCATGGTGACCAAACCTGATCCGAATAAGGATAAATATCTATTCTGGGATACTATTCAAGGGCTTGATGTAAACTGACACAAACTACAGTTTATTAAGGGTAGGATTAGAAAAAAAATTGTGAAAATTGTGACCAAACAGGTGTTTGTGTTTGTTCAGGTTCACAGGATACTTCTTTGAGTGGAAGTCCTGTAAATGAACCGGTCTATTGATTAATGGCGCCGCCAACCTTTTGTCTGTGATCGTAATAAAATGCTGCCATCTAGTGGACAATCGAGGTCGATGCAACACAGAATCGGGATCGAGACCACCAGACTGCGAGGTCAGTGTCGGTATAAAATGACCTCTTTTCGTTTATATGCACCTGAATAAAAACCTTTGTGAAACACGTAAACTATGCTTCAGGCAACACCATCTGAAAAATTGAGAGTTTTTAAAAATAGAAATTCAGAGTTAATTTCTTGAAGTTTTGCAACTTAAGAAAGTGTGAAGTTCAGAGTTCTCTTATAATACCAAGTTTATGAAATCCCCTTCTGGACTTTCTCTTGCAAATTTGGGAGTTTATAACCTTGGGTATTCTGACTTTTTTTTTTTTTTAAACTGGGTTTTACTCCATTAAAATGTATGTTTAAATTTCTCATTACAGACTACCAAACATCTCTGTTTAACACACAACTCCAGTTTTTAAAGATCCTAATTAATTTACTATATAATTAAAGAATTTTATTTTAGATAAGCTAGAAACTTATATGAAACGTATACAATGTATATAAATGGTTTAAAAATGGTTTATAAATGGTTTTAAATCTATTCAAAGGGTGTGACTGTTGTTCAGTTTCTGTCCACACGGGGGCAGCAGAAACATCCATATTCACAACGTGATTAAAAACAAAAAACATCTGAAATAATATAAATGAACTATATAACGTTTATTAAAATATATAAAAAGACAAAATACATATATGCATAATTATATCCATGATGAAATATGTATATAGGGTATAATAATTATACAGGAAAATGTGTTTACATATATAGATTTTTTTTATACATATAGCAAGATATTTTTGCATTAAAACTGGCAGTGGTGATTTTATACTTTTCCCCCCAAATAAGAAACCCCTCTGTCCACAGTGGCCGTCCAAGAGAGGCCTCTGTGAAAAGCATGGGAGCAGCAGCACCTTTACACCTGAGATCCGTGGTTTGGAAAGGTCTCACACAAAATAACATAACTAATCTGACCTACACGCTAGCTTGTAGGACTTTAATAAAGAGTTTCTGAAGAGAAAGGATAACTCGTCAAAAGTTATCTGATCTACTCCTCGCTTTATTAGCTCCCCTTATGAATTTGTTGAAGGAGCTCAGTCATTCCTGATGAAAATCTACAAAGCCACTGAAAAACTGTGCCACACAACTTTAGTTATAACGCAATAGCATCCCTCTGGCCCTGTATCATCTGCCATCCCGCTACATGTTGCCTCTGTAAACCTGATCTCAGGATATACCTGTATAGCTTGGAAAAAGAGGATAAAAAGATCTGAGCAGAGTAGGAGACATTCCTATAGGATGATTTTAAGTCCTTCACACGAGTGTGGTTGGTCCTGGACAGTTTCAGACTGCACATGGAAGGCTGTCATGTCTGGTGGTAGTGGTGGTAGTGGTGGTGATGGTGGTGTTCATGGTGATGGTGATGCTCGTGGCGTTGCACCATAGGAACCACAAACCCTGGGCTTCCAGGAGGGCCAGACACCTGTTCTCTCTCCAGGCTTGGCAATACGGAGGAAACTGGGGGTGGCTGCGGGGGGTGGGACTGAGGTGGCAGAGGGGTTTTAGATGGGGACAGGGTCTCGCGGGTTCTGGCCCTCAGGCGTTTACTGTGACTGTATTGCAAAGGATGCTGGTGGTGGCTGGAAGGTTGACCTTGGTGTGGCATGTGGTACACATCCTGACCTCCGTGGCCGGCACCGCTGCTGCTGTGCAACATTGTTTGCACAGGAGGGTGGTAACCATGGCATTTAGTGGATTTGCCACCTCCGCTTCCCCCATTATTCCCTCCACTCCCCTTGTAGGTTCCTTTCGGGGATTTAAGGAACTGTGCACCTTTGCTTCGAGCCTCTGCAGGGTTGTAGCTATCACCGATGACCTGGGAGCGGCGGTGATGAACAACTGGGGCTTCTGGTTCCTGGGAGCGTGAGCGGCTCTGGCTTTGTGAGCTGCGACCATGAGCCTCTTGAGGTGGGAAGACAGCGGTGGTTCCTGATGGACAGGACAAAGAAACACAGAGTGTCACAATTACAAAAAATGTATTTAAAATTAATATTATCTACACATCTTTGTTGTTGGAAGGCAGTGGTGTAAACTAGGTCCATCACTGCTGTAATGAACAGAATATAAAAACTATTTCTGTACTATTATTTGTGGAGCTGCCACTTCAGGACTGGATCAAAAAATGTTGCAGGACCTCTCATAATCCCATCCCTGAAGTCTCTCCATTGTTTGAATTTCAAATACATTGACATGAAGGTCAACAAATGATTTTAGCATTTTTAGCTCAAAGGGTCCCCTATAAGCATAGACAGAAGTTGCTTTTACAACACGGCTGAGATTTGGTCTTGTTTATTTTTTGCATGAGTTGAACAACACTTCCTAAAAATTCATTCAAATGACAATCAAACTGATAGTCTAACATGAAAAAAGAAAACCTCCGTGATGTTGCTCTAAAGCTGAAATCCATAACCTGGAGAAGAAGGTGCAATTCACAAGTCCCCCCTCCCTCCCTCCCTCTCTGCTGTGCTTCAGCTTTGCCCCCAAAGTCCCTCTCAAACACAGTCAAGCAGTAAGGTGAAGTCGTGCAAATTGCATGAGAATCACCAGGTGGCGCTAGACTGTAGACAGAGGTGTTCACAGAGGTCAGAATGGCAACTCACAAATCAAGTCACTGTTTCTACAGGATGGAGCCAGATATTAACCAATTTCTTCAAGGCACATTGCAAAACTGAAAACAGCTGATCAATCATGAGTGCACTTTGTTTTTTCTTGGAAAAGTATTCTTCTTTCCCATTAGAAAAATAATCGTAAGGAAGAAGAGGTGCATTGTCTTTTTTTGAATGTTTCAGGATGCGATACAACAAGATATTGCATGTTTGGTAAGAAAGAAAATAGAAATACACTCACCTTCAAATCTGGAGGTGTAGTTCTCTATACCAGCCAGGTCCAGGTAGTGATTCCTCCTCTCTGTGTTCTCGTCCACACAGTAATGTTGACCCTCAGTGGGAGCTGGCTCACCACCCTGGGCCCTGCTGCTGGAAAACAGCAAACTGTGAGAACGAGCAATTCAAAGAGTAATTCACACATTTAAAGTTTTCCTATATCTAAGGAGACATCAAAAGAAAATGTTTAGTTGGGATTAACCTGACGTATGATGACAGTCGCTTGTCAGATGAACGACCCTCTTCCTGGTGGCAGCGCTCTGAGGAAGGAGAGATCAAGAGTTCAGACCAGGAAAAAGTTAACATTAATAATTTTCTGATACACCAACAAGACAAGCCTTCAAGCCTGTCAGAGGTTATCCTTAGAGAGTCCTGAGAACTGGTCCAAAAAGGTCCATGTCCTATATTTGCTCTTGCTAATATGCTGTACATCTACCATAAACCAGGAAATAGGAAGAAACAAAAACTCTGCTATACTTGAAGGGCTTCAACCGCTCACATGGTATAATCAAAATCTGTTTATGCCATTCTCCTTTCTAGTTACCTGCTCCTGTTTCTTTTCTGTGGCACCTTGGCTCTGGAGTTACAGTCAGTTTTACACGCAGAGTCTTGCTCTTGTTATGGCAGGAGTGATTCACAGAGGCATCCACCACATCATAGATGGTGTGCATCAAACTCGACATGTCCTATACAAGGTGATATAAAACACAGTTTTACAGTCCTGCACTCACACACACACACACACACACACACATATGCCACAAAACAAAGTATCGATATTACCATTTATGCATCTCAAAAGACA
>JAOWBL010000008.1:9325407-9341676 GCA_028564865.1 Zenarchopterus dispar
CAGAAAAACGGCGCTCCTGTCCTGTCCTTACCCTGTCGCTGATCTTTCGCTCACTTTGATTATGGGCTGCTGAATGGCATAAACAAAGATTAACATCTCTGGCTGACCACCCTGCATCTGTCACCAGCGCTGTAATCAGCTTGGCTCCATTAAAGGGGGCTTTGATAGGACTCTGATGTAATGGAGCGCCATCATCTCAGCTGTCATCCAAGCAGCTCCTGGAGGGACTAAACCATGTGCTTCATACCAGTGACTGAATCAAACTCTCCAATCTAAGTTGGGCAAATGTGATAAATGATACACACATAGAAGGTTGTATTTGTGTCTATGATCAATGACTTCAAAGGAGAAAAAAAATACACAAAGTGCCTTCATGGTTCACTCCATCCAAAACACACAAAAAAACTTCCTTTTAGATATAAAAGTGCTGCCACACACATTATGATTGCACCAGAGAGACCATGTGGCTTTAATACGCTGGTACCAGAACTTTACTGTTGCAGTATATCACTGTTGCCTGCTGGTGTAATGCAATAGTCTCTGCACAGATTTTTATATGACCGATGTCATGTGTTACACGCTCTCATACATTTAATAATCCCCTAGAATAAAAGTTCCGAAAAAAAAAAAGTTTTTTAACTGCCAAAAGTGAAGCACTCTTTTATTTCATTATGCTCAGGGATTTTCATAAGTAAAGCTTTGAACATTTTGCTGTATATCAATGGGAAAATGCTTTATAGTGTGCAAGTTAATGTCTCAACTCAGAAATGCTTACCAATTAAAATTTCTAATCTTTTTATTTTCACTGGAAAGAGTGAAGGCCTATCTAATTTTACCGAAATTGATGGTTATAAACAGCTTGATAAGTAGGGATCCTTCCAAGAAACTAAAACATAGTCATGAACACTGTGATATAATTTAGTATCTGAATAGTAGTGCTGAATACAACTTCAAACAGTCCTCAAGGAGGAGAAACTGTATATCAGCCAGTGAAGTATAGATATTACTGTCTGCTGAATGATTAACTGCTTTAATGTTACGAGGAAATGAACTATAAATCTTTTAAAAAAAGCTAAACATTATGAATCTTTCTAAGTTACTGTCACTTAGCTTCCCCATATCTTTCACTTTTGTGTTAATTTTACCTCCTTTTCTTTTTCTTTTACTATCACGGTGCTGTAACATTGAATAATAACTTTGAACTACAAGAATCAGGTCCACGCATGTTACGGCACAGTAGGTAGGAATTAGGAATTAAACTCATTCGAAGCCATTTTTACATGAATAATTTTTTTTTTTTGTTTGTTTAGCCTAGTGAAATTATTTCATTAAACTGACAGTTGACCTGTTATGACTTGATGCACTTACATGTATGCGTGCTTTTACCTCTCAGTCCAGGAGTGTCACACACATGACATTAATATTCTTTAATACAGATGAAACTGTAACAAAAAAAGCAGAATTTTTTGTTTATTTTTTGTTTTCAGCTTCTTTAAAAGCAGTGAAATAGAAGGTTTTAGTGAAAAAAACTCAAAATTACTTTATTAAACAAGGTCTGAATGGGATAAACACTTAGCTGATAGTTTTTAAGTAGAAACTGTTGTGCAAGTAAATTCACATGTGCTCCTTCTGTAAGCTAATTAAAACCTATAAACTGTCTGTATTTTAACCAAAATAAACTACACTGCTACAACAGCATATGAGAAAACTGACAGAAGAAGCACTACATACTCTGAGCTCACACACGTATCCTGATAAACAAGAAACAGGCCAGTGCGCAGGGAGACTGCATGTCAAAGCTAGTGTGGAGCTCAAACAGGATGTTCCTCTGTTTCTGGCCTCCATGTGAAATTCTGTAAGCTCCCGCACAGGCTCCTGGCTCTTAAGCCTATCCAGAGGGGAGCGCGTCCAGGCCGATAAAGCTGAGGGGATTTGTTCCACATTCCACAGACCCTTTAAACAACAAAGAGGATCTCAGAGTGGCAGGGTGTGGGTGAGGCGACTCTGACACCAATCCCCTAACTGTCCGAAGGTAGGTGCCTCCCCTGTCTTAGCACTGTTTGAAACTAGACAGCTTTATGGATCCCACGTAGGAGGCAGTGTAGTAGAAGTCTACCTTTCAGCCTTTCAAACCACCTGTCTGTCAGTTACAGCTGACAAAGCTCGGTAAACACCTCACTGCTCTTCCAGGTAAAAACCATTTCAACACAATCGCTCTCACCTGCGAGAGCACTGTAGCCGGTGTCAGATTTCCAACAGCCAGTCTAGCATTGAGATGTCAGTTATAATTGTTCTCACCTGGGAGATAACCACAGACACCGCTGTTTTCACTCCTCGTTTTGCTAAGCTGAAAGAGACTTGAGTCACAGCTTTGAAAAGCAGGCCCGGCAGATCATAGGGGCGAGGCTCTGTGGTCGGAGGCTGGTGGAGCTACAGGCACTACAGAGCTCCTGTGGGTGACTGAGAAATGTAAACAAACCATGTTGGGGAAGGACAGCTGCATGTCATTGTGGAAGAGCAGTAACGTTACCTAAGCTTTACATGTAGCACATTTTACAACCTAGTTTATCACAATGTGACAAGCTCAACCCTTATGCTCTAAATCTGTTCTTTTGGACGGAGTGTGTGCTTGCTGTTCAGGGAAGAATTTCATACATTTGAATTGTAAATGTTAAGAAAGAACATGTTTAGGTTAGTTTTTGATTAACACTGGGAGTGGCAACAGTTTGGCTTTGTAATCATTCTTTTTTTTTTAAACTTTTAACAACTTCAATTTAACATTTCTGTTACTCCAAGGACTAGTTTATATGGTTTAGTGTTATCTAGCTGTAAACTTGCCTGAATTATCCCACCTTTGAAAAAGAGCTAAAAATCTTAAACATGTGTACCTATTATATAACGACAATGCTACACACTGGACCTGAGTGTTTCAGTGTTTGTCTTTATAACATCACAATTATAACTTTTAATTTGCTACTTTGCCCACTTACTATTTGTCAGTGACTACCAATTCAAATTCTTGTCACATGTGAAACACTTACATAAAATTAATCTATTATCTGTTTCCATTAAAAAAAAAAGCTAGATGACTTGGCCACATAAATTATGGTTCACTTGTCATTATGAACATTTTCATAAAATTTACCAATACTCACTTTTTTCATACAAATGACTATCGGTTGTGTCCCAAATCTGAAGGCAAATTGTTAATCTGAGTCATGTATGTTTGGTATGTTGAGTCACATGGTGTATATATGTATGTATAGTGTATAATTATACACAAGGTGTATAATTTTAGGTTCCAGGTAAGTGGTTTTTTTTTAAGACAAATGCCCCATGTTTTAAACATTTTTTTAAATAACCTGACCCAAAAGTGGGCTAGTAAGTGGGCTTTAAATATTGTCCAATTTCTTGTGTCACTTACATTCAGGGCGTAAGTGCGATTGTTCTGCACTGAATAGAAGTTACT
This sequence comes from Zenarchopterus dispar, assembly GCA_028564865.1. Taxonomy (NCBI): domain Eukaryota; kingdom Metazoa; phylum Chordata; class Actinopteri; order Beloniformes; family Zenarchopteridae; genus Zenarchopterus; species Zenarchopterus dispar. The sequence continues at coordinate 9,328,877 of JAOWBL010000008.1, forward strand.
TTCCTATCCAACATATCCAACACATTCAGAAAACACAAATAACGCAAGCCAATAGCAGGAAGAAGTGGGCATTATTAGGCAAACATAGTTAAAACATATACATTTCGTAAATCTTTCACATGTTGGGCTCTCATGAACAACAACTGTTTGTGTATGTACTAGTTTTTTTTTGTGTTTTTTTTAAGACTGCTCACTTGAACCTAATGCAATCCTGTTGTTATGGGCTTTTGGGTTGGTGAAAGAGAAAGTTCCCTCGACATGTCTTCCAGCAGCAGAAGAACAGGTTCAGGGTCACAACCACAGCGCTACAGTCCACTAGTTACTGCTCCCCATGGGTAACTAACGTTGGGAAGTACAGGTCCATATAAGCAACCACAAAAAGAGGAGCTGTGACCAATCAGTAATGTAGCGTGAACCCTCAGTACATCCATTTGGAATGCATATTGGACAAACAGAAATGAATTGTGGTTGTACTGCACTGTCAGTGAAGTGAACCCTTCAGGGGATTCAGGCTCGCTGGTCAGAAGCAGCCAAAACACACAATTCTATGTGGTAGGATGCAACAAATAAGGCAAGTGGGCAGGCAGAGCCTCAAATAACTCATCTACTACAGCCAAACCTCAGCTCCCCTGACACCACTTCTTGCATAAATGGTACTGTTTCTCCTCACTGTGAAAAATTTGAGGCTTTAAGCTATCTTGTATTAAAAAAAAACAAACATTTGGCACAGTTTTGGTACTAAATATCTGAAACACAATTTTAAACAAAACAATTATGCTCCATTTAAAGTGTGTTCACACTTTTCATCTCATTTCTGTTTTTGTGGTTGTGTAACTCTCCCTGATCGTCTGGTACCACTGTCTCCTCTCGTCAGCAGCCAGCAGGGATTGCCAGTCTCAAACACCCTGAGACTTCTTGACACTGAAAGAACAAGCTTAATTCCAAGCTGCGAAGTTCCTCACAGACCTGGAACTGGACATGGGGTCATCACAGGGTCAACACCAAGTATTTTCCTAAGGATTCCTAAAAATACACTCCTACTGGGTGCAGGAAGGAGAAGAGACTCACGGTTTTCAGATGATGCACAAGACGCCTGAATATGTAAAATGGACTCCAGCCAGAAGTCCATTGGCTGTAATGCTTTGGTGTTTGAGAAACAACTTCCCATGAAAAAAAGGGGATGAGGTTGAAAACTGAAGAGGAACAGATGTGATGTGTTTTTGTTTATTAAAAAAAAAGAACAAGCACTTGCCATATGCTGATGTAACAAAATGTATGCAAAGCTCTTTCATATTTCTGTTTAACTATTCTCAAAGAAAGCTGTTTGTAGAAAAAGTAAAAAAGGGTGCAAGTTTTAGCATATGATGAATCACTTTTTACATCATAGCTACAAGAAAGAAGTTTTAAAAGCCTGAGTGAACCATGGATTATATTTTTTGTGATGGACTGCACAAAAATGGCAAGTAGAGCTTGTGAGGCTGCTGTTGACTCGACCAGAACATCTGTGCTTCTTCCTTTTAGACTGAGGCTTGCATGCGTGCACTTTAGCCACGTGACAGACTAGCTGTTTGTTTGAAACACTGTTTCCCAGTGTGAAATTCTGAAACGTAATTCATCCATGGCGCAAGCAAAGATCAAAAGGCTATGGTGTGGAGGGCTCAGCTCTGCTCTACCTCCATCTCCAGCTCAGCTTTTGCAGCCGAGCACACACACGACTGCTGCTTTTGCAGCCATAGTTATGGAAACCAGATCCATAAGGCTGGGAAAGAGTTTGCACTTAAACACGGTCTGCATTAGCTTTGCATTTATTCCCCTTTACTCTCTTATCTTATCTCCGGCACAAAGCAGGAACCCCGATGGAGTTTTTCTCTGTATGACACAGCAAGTGTGGGGGGCAGTCCTCTTGAAGCACTATGTGTGACACTTGATGTCCGATAAAGGCTCTTGAAAGAGATTATGCTTCAAAAAGCTTGCTGATGTGCAATAAGACCTAAAAGCGAGGAGATAATCAGGTGCTACCAAGAGAAACCAGTTCTCAAAACTGAGTATGTGACGATGAGGGTAAAAGTTCAAATATTCTGATACACTGGCATTTCTGAACTGATAGGATCAGTCAGGCCCCTATCAACAGCAAGAAGTAGGTGCTGGTTATACAGAGAGACCTGCAATACATGTGTATTTTACTGTAGTCATTTTTAAAGAAGTTCTCTTTCTAACTTGAGGCCTCTCACCTACTTTCCACTTACTGAAGGTTTTGTTTATTCATGCGGTTTTTTTTACCATAGCAACACATTTTCCTGTAATATTAAGCTATTCTACGACACTGTATGCCACATAAGTCACTAAGAATATAATGAATTAACATCTGGGCATAGGGAGCATTTTCTTTGTGATATATCTCCTATGAGCAGATGGTGTCTCTGAAAGGCTCTCAGTGAGGGGGGAAAGGAATCTCAAGGAGAACTGCTGTTTATTTGAAATGAGCCTTTAGGTAAACATGTTACATGGCACACAGGGCTAGGTCAGCTTTTGAAGTGGACGGGCTCAGGAAAGAAATGGGTGGGGGAAGAAAAGAAGGCTGCCTTCAGAGGAAATGAGAACAGAGGCCTCTTTCAGCAGCGTTTCATCCTCTCCCTCCTTTTCTGTCACATATAGAACCAGCACAAAAGACGTCTGGGTATATAACCGCAGAAGACTGCGAGAACCACTGAGTTCTTATTTCTTCTGAACTCGTAAGTAGAATCATCCGACAGTCATTTTTTTCTCCAAATTATATTAGCTGGAAAATCAATATGCATGACAAAAGTAGCCACTTCCTTTGAGTGAAGAACTGTTGAAGGTTCTGATGATGGGAACAGGTTTGTGTAACAAAAGCAAGTTTGCAGCCATTCCCCGTCGGAGAGGAATGTTTTGTGCAGAAGGAAGGCCAGGCCTGTGCTGTCTGCCGAGCTTGGGTCCAAGCTTTGAAGCTGCTAGTGTGTTTCAACAGCTAACCACTTTCAGATGGGACTGTGGCTTTTTATGAGCTGAGTAATAGCGATACCTACACATGTGCAGGCTTGGGGTCCCAAAGAGGGGAAAGCTGTGCTTAGAGTAAAGCAAAAGGCTCCTCAGAGGTCTAGGTTGTTCTGTCTTTGATAGATCTCATGCAGTGGTATTCTGCATATGAAAATTGAGGACAGGAAGAGAAATCTTATGGAAAATGTCTTCCCTTGTGATGACAGTTCTGCTATAAACTCCACCTTTTCCAAGGTTATTGTAAGCATTAAAATTAATTCACAGGGAAAAACACTTGAACTCGGGTCAATGCTTAACTCAGATTGCATGACTTTCTCTGTTGCCATACATAAAACTGCTGAGAATAGCAAAGTATCAAAACATTGAGTAACAATGGCAGCAGCTTTGGATGACCTCTGCCAGACTTTTTTTTTTTGGGTCTTTAGGATACAGGAAACCCAGGTCTGTGGTCTGTGTGGTCTTCGACTCCCCAGCCTCAGACCTATCATGGAACCAGGATTGTGAATGTGGGGCAAGAATAAAGTATTTGAATTATTCAGGGGAAACCCTGAAGGCTTTTCTTACAAAAACAAGACACAAAGCGAAGGGCCAAATCGACATGTAAAACTGCATCAGAAGATGAAAAGTGTCAAGGAGTAGGCCAAGTACACTGTTGAACTGACTATTTTACATATTGTTTTAACTCTATCATTCAAAGACGCAATGCAAGTAATACATATCTAAGATTTATGGCTGTCAGTGCATTGTGCTGCGCACTGCTATTAAGTTTCCCTGTGTTTGTATTGTGTAATATATACATCAGGTCAGTATCTAGCTGAGTGGGAACAATCTCAAGTTTCCCCTGGGTGAATTCAATGGATAACATATTTGTGTTCAAAAGAGGAATCCATGTCCCCTTTGAGCAAACAAGCAAAACCTCAGACTCTCTTCCAGTCTCCAAAATGTTAAAACATCAACATCTTCAGTGGTAACATATCTGGAGTCTCTCGTCTGTTAATGTTTCACTGATGAATTTGACAGCTTCCTTCATCCCCCCTGAGTTAGTGACAAACACTTTTCTCAATGATTATTAAATTAAAACACTGTAATCAATTAACATTGGTTACAATAATGGAATATAAACAATAACTGAAAAAAACCTCTAATATTCCCCTGGCTGCTCTGAGGCTTGTGAAATGAAGTCCACTTGGAAAAGAACAGGGGTTTATGTGGAAACATACCTTGCACACTAAAATGTAATAACCTTTGAGTCTCCCGGTGTTTTACTTGGCTGGGAGAGCACAAGATCAAACACAGACTTGAATCCAGCAGACTTTGCCAAAAATGTCAGCACTAAGCACTGGACTCCAGCTTTAGGTATTTTCTTTCCTCTGGCAGGGAGCAAGAGTAAAGACAAAGACCAGCATTAACCCTCGATGGGACTGCCCCGAGCAGCCACCAGGAAACTAACAGGGCTGGGGAAGTGAGGTCCACCTGCCGTCATCATCATCAGTGACCACGCACATGCAGGCCACGGTGTGTGACTGAGAACACAGAGTGGACTCCAGTCTGGAAGTTGGGATATTCACACATGAGTGCTTTAAGACTTGCCATCATCCACTCGTGTGAAGCTACACTAATCTCTCTGATGTGCGCAAACACATACCTCATAAATATCATGAAAGCAAGTGACAAGAAGTAAGTGACTTCAAAGCGGTGATGATGGGGCTGCGATATATGTAAGTGTAATGGAGTTCTATTTTACATCTCTGCAGATAGTGATAAAGGGAGTGGAGTTACTGTCATTTTTCTTGTCTAATTATATTCTATTCTTGTTTATGCTGCTGGAAGAGTTTCAATTTATGCTATCAGATATAACCAATGGTTTGGCAATATGTGGATGTAATCAAACCAAAAGAGTAATATCTATTTTGTATGTGAAGGTTGATACAATTGTTCAGCTATCTATCATTTTAATTCTTAAAAAAAATCCATTAAGGTATATTTGAAAGCTTGTATAAATACTACAAGATGACACGTAGATTACAGTCAGTAGATGGCAGTCACCCTACCAGGCACAGGAATTTCATTGCTGGACCCTGTGCTGCTGCTGCTGCTTCTTAAAAATCATCTCAAGGGAATGAGAATTAAGACCCATGAGCGCTGCTTAACATTTCATGCTGTATCTTGTCTCTTCAGCAGTAATTCTTGGCAAGGAGCCGTGACTTCCCAGGCAAAAAAGATTAAAGAGTAAATTATTTATCTAAAATGGACAAATCAGCAGAAATAACGCGTACAACAACACAGATTGGTTGGACTGGTGTGGGCATGTAGCTTCAGCTATTAGTCAGAGGTTAAGTCCAACTGAACAAGCTTCATCTTAGGAAAAATTGCATAAATATTCCAGTTAGACATGGGACTTATCCGATCCAACAATGGAATAATGGCACCAATCAAAAAAATCACTTCAATTTCAAACCTTTAAAATTTTACTTTTACAAAAGCCTTGCTTGATTTATCTTGTTCAAGTGAAGCACTATTGTTTCAAACTTCGATAATGAAGATTAGTTTTTTCTCTACACTTTTTGCACATTGACTGCAAACATTTAATTGGAAAACACCAAACAAAATGCCCACAACTCCTCTTGGGTATCGGATCACTATGGGTAATAAGGAGGTATACATCAGAATCAGATAGGAACTAAAAAGAAAAGTGGATGGGTGCATCTCTGATCCCACATGAAAACACAAACACCAAATAATACAAAGAACAAAGCTCAATGAACAGCTAAATGTTTTGACACAAGGACTATTGCACAATTCCTTCTAGCTCGAGACTCCGGGTCTTAACAATTTTCCTCCAGTCAGTTAACCGTAACGTGGTTCAGAAGGTGGTACGTTCTGATCACATCGTCTTCTGGCATTCCAGAAAAAAATTGACACAAATAAATGATCCATCAAACACTCTTTTCTCAAGCTGATGTTCAGAAGTAAAAACTTCCACTTTATCCATCCACCAATGTTTTAAAGGCACACCTCAAAAGGGTGTTTTGCTACTTTATCATTATTTTATTTTGACCAGAACATGCTATGTCGTAGACATTTAAATCAAAAATCAGGAAATTGTGTCATCTTTTGAAAAACAGCCCAATTTGTCTTTATAAGTCAGCCAAGAAACCTGGTGCAAACTCTGAAGTAAATCCACTCTCAATGGGACTGCTCGGGGCAGTCCCATTGAGGACAAGAGGACACACTAAAACTCCTATGGGCATCCTCCACTGTAGCGACCAGTTGAATTATGGGATACAGTATCTCAGGTCAGCAATACATTGGAAATTTTTCTGAAAGTAGCACATCTTCCGTGTATTTTTCACATACTACCCAATTGTGCAGATGTTCACCTCCCGAGTATTGCATATGAGATTTTGGCTAAATCGGTAAGCACTAGTAATTGTGTAGTATGCAGTTTGAAAAGTGCAGCCTACTATCAGGTTGCAGTTCTGTACAGTGGCATTGATCATCTTGTTGCATGTTTTAAAAGTAAATCCACAGGTTGGAATGACAGCTCAGCAGCAGCTGACAGTTTTTCAAGCCTTTCTGCCACCTGCCCACCACAATCCAAAGGTTTTCCAAACGTCTCTTTTTAGATTGGCTGAAGTGCTAATCACTCTCCCTAGAGGTGGGTTGGGTTTTCATCATAGCTGCATGGTTTTCACTGACATATTTGCAAATTGTCTGCCTGATCCTGATTGTATTTTCATTCAGTGATGCTGACACGTGACTCCTGTCCATCACGCAGAGCGGTCAGTGCAGTGGCCCAAGTCCATGCCAGACATTATGAAAAGCAAACTTCTGTGGTACAGCTGTTTTTGTTTCCTTACATGAATATTTATTTTGTGCAGTCAAATTTGATTATATAATCTCGTTTTGAATATTTGTTTACAGCTGGAGTCTGAATGCAGCCTCAGAGTTGCCTGCGGCCTAATTTTGTTATCTTGGTGCAAAGTCAAGCTAACTAAGCCGAATTCTTACCGTAAAAACACAAGTGTGTTATTGATCTTCTCAATATACTAAATTAAATGGAATCAAAGCCTAAACAGAAACCTGATGTGAAGCATCTCAGGAAAGCCAAATCAATCTCGATTCTGTTCTTTTACCACTCAGGACCGAGGAGGACTTAAATGCATTAAAATGCAGATGTGGTCGGACCTGCTGCCACAACAGAACAGAGCAGCTTGGATTACAACACACACACAGAGGGAGAGCCACTATTTTCATGTCAGCCTTTGAAAGTAATTTGATTATTGCATCTGAAAATCTGAGAAGTACTATGCTGAAGCATCCAAAAATCAACAGGCTGCGAGGGTCAATAAGGGCGTTTGGTTCATCACAGTCCCAATGTCCCCTAAATGTTTAATGTGGCCCTGGCTGGTACTTTAAGCTTCTGACCCAGTATTTGACGGTTATTTAATTACTTTTGTAGGCCATAGTGAGTTTTCTTTTCTTTTCATGAGCACAGCTCACCAGGGAATTGGGGTGAAAGAGGCTAAACTGCTTCAAAGTACTTCAGACAGAATAAATATACCCAGAAAAATAAACATTTCATCTGCTAGGAGCGTTCTAATGTCTTTCCCTATTTGGAGCAGGCCACACAAACAACTTTGTGCCTCTCACTCACTCATTCCCTCACAGATGTAAAGACTGAAGGACTCGACCTCTGACTCAGAGGTGATACGCACTTAAACAATCGAACATGAAAGGATGACTAAAACAAGCTTCTCACACTCTGCGACAAGTGCTGAATGCGACCAGATGATGATGTTTACGCTGACAGAGTGTTTGAGTGAAACAAATGGCAACCTATGCAGAAAATAAGCAGCTTCATTTGCATGTACAAGAGCTGGTACAAGATAAGATAGAAGCTAAGGTGAGATGAGGTCACTGGCCTTCTGCCTCTCTCCACAAAACAGAGTCAAAGTCGGATGTGGCCCTTCCCCCTCTACCTTTAAAGCCCTCAAATATCTCCCTTAAGAAAGAAAAAGCACCCTAACCCCTGCTCCTCCTCCTCTTTTCCTCTTCCCCGCCACCCCCTTTCCACCACAGCCCCTCACCCTGCTCCAGGATTTTGCTGTACAAACCAGGAACAGATGTCTGCTGGGGCCGTGCTGAAAGACCCCGCTGTTCTGGATGCCAGCCACATGCTTTTCATTCAGAGATGAAGGCTCACAGCTCGCCTTCTTGTGAAGCCAATTTTAAAAAAAGAAAAAAAAAAAAAGTAAGAGGTGGAAAAAAACAAACTCTCCGAATGCCTTCAAGTCTATTCAAAGGCAGTACATATATGAACACACCTTTTTGTCTTCTCTCCACCATGTATTGTTCTCTGGCATTGCCTCAACTTGGATATTTTCTTTTTTTTTTCTGTCTCCCTTTTTTCATTTGCCGCCTTAGATGGGGCGAAACTAAAAAGTCACAAGATGTTGCTGACAAAAATATTTCTTGAAAGAAATCTTGAAGTCTTGAAGACTGTGTGACTGTATCCAGTGCGCATACAATTCAAAATAAAATCTCAATTCTAAACTTACAGCAGTGTGCTGTGAAATAAAAATGTCATTCCAGACAGCCGCCTTAAGATTACACAGATATCCCAGCCTCAGATCCAAATCAAATACTGCTAACTCAAAATTAACGCGATGACTAGGAGATATACCCAAGTGCCCAGTGGCAAAACCGTCCAAATAAAACATCTATTTTGAGCAGGATCATCAAATGAGGATTTTATATAAGGGGAAAGTCTTATTCATAGATTCCAAATGAATGCTAGAAAAAACATTTGTGTACAATTAGTTTAGTGAGCTGCATGGGAACTATGCTCTTAAACCTAATTTATTATTGAGGGGTGAGTGCTATGTAACTCTCTTTAAGTCAAAATAAATTTGCGTCTTGAAGCTTTTGGCACATCATTATATCCAACTAAATCCCTGGCTGAGCCTGTTGTACTTCAACTGAGATATCATTAACCTTTCAAAGAGGAATAATGAAGGCCTTTATTGTGGTGTTTAAAATGTTGTCACGCTGCCTCTTCACAGGTTAAGCCTTTGAGACGTTCAGAGATAAAAGATGGCGATGAAAGACTGAATTAGCTGGTCAATATTTGGCCTTTCAAACAGGTCCGCATGCAGCTCCACGACGAAGTACAGCGGCTGTTTGTGCGAGGATCAGAACCGCTGTTTCCAGAGGTGAAACACAATGAACCTTTACAGAACTCCTTCCCTAGTAAGTATAGGTTAGGAGCAATTTCACATATTCATTAACTAAAGAGTGCAGCAGTGAGAACGTTGATTTTTTTTTTTTTTAATACCTTAGCCTGCCACTTTGATCTCACCTGTAATGCTTTGACATTACACCTGGTGTTTGAGCAGGTTAAACTTGTCTTGAACAGCTGCAAAGAAGTGGCTAAATCTCATTGAATATAGCCAGGCTGAGCCAGGACATCAAGCTGAATCACGCTTTCTTTGTCTCCAAATACCACACTAAGAAGACTGTAGGATTAGTACATAGTTAGGGCAACCTTCCAGCTGCAATACTGAATCATAGTTTGCAGTGATATTAATATTTAAACTATATCTTTTCATCCTTTGAGTTGGGTTATCCTTAACTCATTTCTTGCTAAAACACAGCAGAGCAGTCACGACTCGGTAAATAAAATCAACAGCTTTATTCAGGATTTTCAGAAAGTGCTAGTTTTTTGGGGGGGTTTTCTTTTTCCCTGTGGTGGGCCAGTATCCCTCAGCCCATCCCCCAGGACAGGGGCAAGAGGATAGAATAGTGAGGAGTGAGGGTTCGGCGCCTCCACTGTTATCAGAGCCCTTTTATAACTCCGAGTTCTTCGCTTTGAAGTCCCGGCCAGACAACTCAGGAATCCTACTCCCCCCATTATACAGTGAGGAGGGGGAGGGTCCAAACTAAACCATGCGCTTGGCCAAAATTCTCCCATATGAAAATCATAAGTAATTTCAACTGTCTCTGCAGCTCACTCGTAAGTAATTTCAATTGTCTCTTGGGACAAGAGATGAAACTACAGGCTGGTAAGAACTACATGCTAAAACACTCATGAAGTGGGTTAAAAAAAAAGCAGAATTTAATTTTTGAAATAACTTATATTCTCCTAAAGTGTCACTGGTGTTTTCTCTTTGACCTGACCCTGTTTTATCATAGTCAGATCTTCAGACATCCAAGACCTCATAATTCAATAATTACATTTGGAAATGTGACAAAGTAATTCAATCCTAGAGAAGAATTAAATAACAAAGACTGGGATCAGATGAGAAAATTATGTTAAATCGTTAAATTCTTTCTCTGAATTAGGTCTGCTGGTTTGACGGGAAACTAAACAGCATTAAAAAAAAGATCTCAAGAGATAGTACTTAACTTAAAGTTGCTATAGCTCATTTTCAATAAATCTCTCACTATATAAAAGTAGGATGTTACGGGTCGCCTCAACAATAAAATAGTGGACAGGTATGAAATCAATTCTCCATCTTGGATTGTTAAGAACCAGTTTAAGTAATGTATAGGTTTAGCCTCACTTGTGCTGCTAAATCAAGCTGATTATATATAATAACAGATGTGACAGCACTCCATCCACACAAAAAAAGCATGAAAGGCAGGCCCTGTTGGCAAAACACTGGTATCCACCCAGCTCTGTGAGCAGGCTTCTAATGAAACTAATTAATGACACAAAATAAATCAGCAATATGACTTTGACTGAAGTGAGGGTGGGATCCAACAACTAATAGGTGCCAAGCTTATGTCTTTGGTGGTTTTCCTTCAGGGCAGTGTGAGCTTGGAGTCCTCTGAAGCAGAGTAAAGTTCTCTTTTAATTTGCCATGAGTGGGCGGTTTACAGCCCTGATATAATCCATAACTCTTCCACTGTTACAACCACCCACCTCACAGATTGTCTGTCCCTCTCTGTGAACTTGTAGCAGTTTCTGTCTGAGAGCTCGAGTCTCCAGCACCTCTCAAAACGACATGCTAATTGAAGTGATGTAATGTTATGCCACAGAGGGCTGCCCGCTGGGAGCCGCACTAGAATGGGAGCCATTGAGGAAAAAGACACTGCCCTGAGTCATGATGCCAGCAGCCACAAGAGCAAACTTCATATCCCTCAGTCTCCGAAATGACTACCTTTCCATCCAGCCCGTGTCTTTGTGTGTGTGCTGCTTTGCCAAACCGCGACACACACACATTCACGCAAATGGGCTCATAGCTGTCACAACCCATCCAAAGATGCTGGCAAGGGCATAACCGCCGCGGTGCCGTGCCAGAGCCACAGATGACAGAAAGAACAACAAGCGACAATTTTGCAGAGACACCAGCAAGTCCACATGCATGCCTGGGAATACAGTTCACTTCCACTTGGGTCAAGAAGTTCTCAGATCAGCTTTCAGGAAAAGAAAATGCTTTTTCCAAACAACTTTAGGTGCTTGACAGACCTGTTCCATCAGCAAATTCAAACACACACACACACACATCTGGCACACCCTTCCTCCGTGCATTTTGTTTATGCAAAATTGCCAAACAGCCATACATCTACATTACACACAGAGTATTAAAATCAATCAGGAAACAATAAAAGCGTACATAGGCAAAACACATATTTCTCAATTCTACTTTAAAAAAAAAAAAAAGAGACTTTGTTATAAGTATTAACTCTTGTTAAAAAAAAAGAATTTTACTAGTTCCTTGGTGCACAAAAAAAAAAAAAAAAAAAAAAAAAACAGAGAGAAAAGAATAAAATGTGAGCATACCTGCATGTTCTTCATCTTGTGACCCGCAGAGCTGTACCTCTCACATTCCTCCATCCCTCTCCGGAGGAAGGCGTTCACGACAAAACTGTCTCCTGAGACATGAAGAAAACGCATCAATCACCAAGTACAACTCTCAGACCCAAAAGCGGTCCATTAGATGGACATCACTCATCAGCTTTCAGCACAGAAACTGATATATGTTTATCCTCACCTTCGGGGCTTTCTCTGCGCTTGCACGCTTCGGGTCGTGGGACAGATGGATGTAAAACAGGCATTTGTTAGTTTTTCTGAGAATGCAAGCTTAAAATGCTGCTGTAGTTTCTTACCACATTTCTTACCATGTTTTGACTGAAGTTTGCCCATTCTTATGTCCCTCTTCTTTGGATCAGTAACGGTTCTCCGAAATCCAAGAAGGAATGAAACGACCACTTACTCTACATGGTCACATTGTTTTTTGGTTAGAAAGAAGAAAACTCCAACTTCGTCCAAAGGCGGGTGATTAAATAGAGCGTTCATTGAAACAGAGATTATAACTAAGATGACAAAGGAAAAAGAAGAAAAACGATGTAGGAGTAAGACGGGTAGCTTTCGATGTGTGTCTGCGGACTTCACTTCGCTGTAACTGATGTGAAACTACCTTAACGCAGCAGACAGAAGAACAAGTGTCAGTTACCCAGGAGACGTCACTTACTTCCTGTTAACAATTTCTTTCAAAATAAAACACAATGGCTCTTCGTGTGCTGCGCGAAGGGGTGTAACAAACAATTCTTGACTTAGGAAAATAAAACAGTTTTTTCTGAATGAACTGATTTGCAAAATAAGATACAAACTGTACAGGGTAAAAGATATAAAGTCAGACTTTAGCTTAGGCTGACCGATAGCTTAGTCTGATCTGGGTTTACAATGACATGTAACCTAGAAAGAAAGAAAGAAAGAAAGAAAGAAAGAAAGAAAGAAAGAAAGAAAGAAAGAAAGAAAGAAAGAAAGAAAAAAG
>JAOWBL010000008.1:9379153-9390825 GCA_028564865.1 Zenarchopterus dispar
GAAGTTGGCTCAGATAAAAGTGTCCTTCAGAAACGGGAACCAGAGTAAAAGGTCAGACTGGCTCCTTTTTGGGCTTCCTCAGACTTCGCTGATTCACCCTTCACTGCTTCAGTTTAGTGATACTGTCTATTAATATGCTGTGACCTCATTACTGTGAGCCCACTGGAGAAAACCTTTCATCAGCACAGCTGTTTTTATCAAGCACACTGAGAGTCTGTAAACTATTCAGAACGATTACACCATGACGGCTGAATGTATACATAACACACAACACCGAAAGAATTTGTCTTGTCAAATCATCAGTGAGTTGTGGACATTTGTATAAAGCTAAGTTGATGCAAAAAGAAACTGAGCTTCCACAACAGGGGTTGTACCTCTTCTGATGGTTATTTTAGAAACTTTGCTCATGTACGGAGGCTCTGATTTTTAAAAAAAATCCCTTTTGAATGACATGAATAAGGATTATTACGCATGGCAGCTCCAGAAATGTGGAGTATGGCTGAAAGCCATTCATCATCCTGCCTTGCTGCAGGAGTGGAGAGGCTGTGAAAAAAAAAGGGTCTGCTTTGGAATTTCACATTGATTCAGTGGATTTTCCATCTTTTTCTTGCACATAACTGTAATTGAGTTTCAGCCATTTAGTGTGTGCTCTAACATAGAAATGGTCCTAAGATCATCTTTAATGGTATTTCATTGGTTTAATTGGTTTATTGTATCCCATGCCATGCATTTCCAATATTCTCTTTTTTTCTTTAAGGTGTTTTTTTTAAAACATATTACACCTGCTTTTACAGTTCTGTGTCATTTTTAGTTTTCACCTGAATCACTGAGTAAGTTTAAACATTCAAAAGGTTTTGTGTATTGGGATTTCCAACTGATACAGACACATAAAAACGAATCAAAACTAACGTTTGCTGCTCATAAAGCATGAAATATCCATTTAATATTTGTTTTCTTATTTTATATGAAACTTCAGTTGTTTCATTAGACTGAAATTGACCTATAAAGATGAGCTCACTGTGGAAATGGAAACAGTTGACAAAAAAAAAGAAAAAAAAGAAAAACATCTACCACTAATGTAAAGAATAGTAAAAACTATTAGGTGAGAGAAAGTATAAAGATATAAATTTGTTAGTACATGTTTATGTTTTCTGCATTACAACCTAAAATTGGAAAAAGTGTGGATGATATGGGAAATCTTAAATATTCTTTGACTTTTATTTCATTGCCATCTCTGTGTTTTGTGTTGAAAGTCGTTTTGCAATGTTTTGTTAAAAAATGCATAGCAATGCCTGGGAAAGGGGAAAAAAGATCTTGCAGTCAGTATGTATCAATTTAAAATATCAACATACTTGTCTGCATTAATATGCTGCACTGATGGTAACCTGTTGCAGCATCTGTGGTCATGTTGTGTTTTTCTTTGTAACATCCTGAGCTTTTTATTATTATTATTACTTTTACCTGTTGGTAATTTAGTAAACATCTCCTTAGATGAGTGAGTAAAGGTGATGGCAGGAAAGTTGTTAAAATATAGGAGTAGCTGACAAAGCTTTTGTCAAAACCAGTGAGAGTTCCAGATCCAGATGTGGTGAAGAGGATGTAGAGCGTGGGGAAAATGGAGAGCAAGGAGACGGACGTTTAAATGATCTCTTTCAATTTTCACTAGACAATGTGAAATCATTTCCACATAAAACTGGAAAAGCTTGTAGCCCAGATGAAAACAGTTTTAGGCTCTCAGGAACTTGGTTTACGTTGCCTGTGTTTCACCATGACTCGGTTGCAGAGCATAAATTGCACTCCAACACCCCTCTCCCAGCGTCTGTATAGGGAGAAAGAGCAGCAAGACTAAGACAGAGGGTTTGCAGTGTTTGAAACAAAAACAGATGTTGCAATCCTGGACATGCATCTGCATGTGTGTGTCATCCTGTGAAGGAGCCCCTCTGCACCTGGAGCTGAGCTCCCATCCTTGTTTTCCACAGAGATTTCCTCTGTGTTACCTGCCAATACTGGATGTGTCATCAACCCAGTTCTTGCCAGGATTCAAACACAACATCCCAATGCATATCTATGCAGATAGGATTCATGCCTCTCTCTCTGCCAATGCTTCCAATTTTCCAACTGTTTTTTTCTTTTTTTGGACTAAATGTAATGTTTCTACTCATTTTGTCTCAATTTATAACAATATTATTTTCCTTTTGGGTCAATAAAGTATAATTAAGCGACATCACAGAAGTGGCAAACTTCAAAGGTCGGTAACTTTGACCTTTGACAAGACCACTGGAATGACTGACGGCTGGGTGATACAATTTGCTATTTTCAGACAGAACATAAAACAGAGCATCAATAACTACACTTTTAAAAATCACTATTTGTTTATTTGTTATTTTCAATACCATAGCAGCTTTTTTTTCAGTGTGGGCTTTATTTGTTAATAATTTCAACCATTTTAAAACTGACTGCTTTTACATTAGTTAAGCCAAATAAGTGTCTTTGCTTTTTGAGAAACTAACATCAACACGTTAACTGTTGCCATGGCGAGCATTGTTTATATTTAACAACATTTTTCTTGGCAGGAAGACAAAGAAAATTTAAAGAGGTTGCCTCATATGTTTGAATGCTGCTGTACTGGCAGACGGTATTGAGAAATGTACCAACAACATTGCGTAGCTACCTAAGTCTAAGGAAAGGCTCTTTCACACCTGCTCTCAGTGGTGAATCTGCACAGCGTTCATCATGTCTCATCAGGTGTGACTCTGCTGGTCCCTCAAGCACTAAACCAGGTCCCAGATAGTCCAACATGAGTTTTCAACCAGACTCATGTGGAGAATGATGCTACAGTAAAATCAGAGCAATGCGTGTGCCGTGTGTGCACTTCGGAGCTGCCCATGGGATAAAATTAGCTACATTATTGGGGGGAGGGGTTCTTGTTCATGTAGTTTTCTGACTCCAGGCATGAGTGAGCAGGGGAGGGGGATGTAATGCCTGAGAAGCACTTTACTTTCACATTAACAAAAAAATAAATAAATAAAAATTAAGCATCCTAATGAGTACTGCCTCATCACAGCATGGCTGAATGAGTCAAGAATTTATTCTGGGTATGGAGGTCTGTCTCTGTTGTGCAGCACAGCATGAACTATAAATGAAAAGAAAAGTTAACTGGATTATTTAATGCTGATTATCATAATCAACCTTTTGTGGTGGTTTTTTATTCCAAGCGTTGTCGTAGTTTACATCAGTGAGCAGGATCTTCCCTGGTGCAGGAGCACAGCTTCAGATCAGATCCGTATGAATCACATCCTACAGATGGTTGAGCTGCAGTATGTAAACAGACAGCAGGTCCACCACCCACAGTATTCCTTACAAAAATAAATTCTGCCCACACTCTGACCTTTGTCCCTTTTTAACCTCTTTCCAGCCTCCCTAAATTCTTATATTTGCTGCTAAATTTTCCAGCTTAACCGTTTGTATACTTTGGGGACCTGAGGCTGGGGACTTCTGCTGGGGAGACTCGGTTATCTTCGTAGGACAGAAGGAGCAGCTGAAAGTCTGAAAGTCGTGTTTCCACTCTGACAATGGACAGGACGGGGCAGACACACAGGAACAAAGCTCTCAAATGTTCACCGCAGAAGGATTGCAAACACAAATGGTCACCGAACGAGTCGAATGGACAATAAACCCAAACACCTCTGTTTGCTGTAGTTAGTTGCTATGGCAGCGGGTTGCCTGGGGAGACAATAGGCTTTATGAGCTGTTGCTTGGGTGACATATCACCGCAGCGTTGGCTGTTTGTGTTTTTGTTACTAGGCACTTTTAACATGGAAGTGAAACGGGCACAAGGCCAGCCAAGCAACTGGAGCACTCCTGGATGGAAAGTGATTCATGATAATGATCTGTGCTGTCGTTTTTTTACCGTTACAACAGTTTGATTTAATAAATGAGAGTACAATAAAACAACACCTTCACAGGCACTTGACTATATTTAGCAGGTTTAAGAGATGGGTTAAAAAAAAAAAAAGTCACAGACATTATCACATAAAAAGACACAAATACAGTATGCTCTGTGGAGTTTCTATGGCAACAGTTCAGTCCTGAAATATTCTGGGAGATGTAATCTACTGTAAACAGTGGAAGTACTTTCAATGTTTACGTCAGTAGGACACCATATCCATGCTGTCTTACATAACTGCCATCAGCCACCTTTTTCACTTTCTATAAACTACTGCTAACTTTTTTTTTTTTTACATTTTAAACAGTTCTAAGAGCTTTTTTTCTTTTTCTTTTTGTCTTTGAAGGTCCAGTGAGGCAGATGTATGTTTGAGGTTTGAAGGTTGATACAGTGACGACACACTAAAGCTACATTTTCTCTTACATTTCAGGAAGAAATCCTGCCGCACCATCACATTTGATGAATTCAAGGTTGCACTTGGAGAACTGGCCAGGAAGAAGTATAAAGACAAGACCGGAGAGGAGGCCGAAAGCGAGGTCTTCAGCCTGATCGAGGGGAAGACGCCAGTGATCGCAGGAGTCACGGTAAGATTTGATTTGAGTGATTCAAAAGATTCACGCCTGTCTCATCAGCGATTGCAGTTACAAATCAGTCGTTTTGCAAATTTCCCAACAGAGGGCCGTGGCCTCCCCGACGGTGAGTCGTCTTACAGACACCACCAAGTTTACAGGGTCGCACAAGGAACGCTTTGACGAAACCGGCCGTGGAAAGGGGAAAGCTGGGAGAGTGGACATAGTTGACACCTCTGGATATGTCTCTGGATACAAACATCGAGGGACATATGAAAAGAAAGTGAATAAACCCACTGAGGGTAGACCCATGTAAGGGCGAAGAAAAGGAAATCAAACATTTCATCAACTACTTGGATGATTTTTTATTAAAATGGTACTCATAGAAAGCACAAAGAATAGGATTTCATATATTTTCCCGCCCGTGTATGTTTGTGTGTGTGTGTGTGTGTGTGTGTGTGTGTGTGTGTGTGTGTGCAACAGAGAGAGAGAGGGATGTATTTTTGTGAGAACTGGAAAACTGTTTACATCTATTTTTACAAAGTCATCACCAGCTGGTACATTCCTGTCTGATAGCAAGTTACTGCCAAACGCTGAAGAGAACAAATGAAACTGCGATGCCGTGAGTATTTAAATCTGTTATTATAGGGCCTTACGTTTATCGAGCACAATGATCAACATGGCAACAAGAGCAGAAGGACAAAAGTTTGATGAATTAACAGTATTCCACTGTACGACCATAGTTAGCATTATTAATGAGTTTTGCAGTTTTAAAAAGTGACTAGAACATTTTTTGACAGGTGTAATTGTTCACAGTTTTGCTTTGAGATCTTTTACCCTAAATTTCAGATTTAATATTGTTTGTTCGCCATTTGCACTTGCCAACTATTGTCTCCGGAAAAACCTGCCATTTAGTTTATAAATTATTCCACAAGCCCACGCTCGTCACTGGTACCGAAGCTCCGGACCTATGTCCCAAATTGTTGCACAGAAATTGTTCTCCCCACCTGTTTCACACATAAAAAAAGAGATTTAAGCAATTTACATTTAAAACCTCCATTCATTTGCTCCCAGCTCAGACAATACATCACATCTAGTCTTATTTTGTTTGTTTTTTTTAATATCACAAAACAAAAAACATTCTCTTGCATATCTGAACAACCTCGCTAAATATTTCCCCCAACACGATCATTGTATGAATCTGTCAGCGTCTAATTCTGCACAAACCAAATTTATTGAAGAATTGTTCAGTGAATCCAGCTAAAAGCAAAAAGCTCAGTAGTCCAAGATTGTACTATTAACATTTTACTTATTTCCTCATCAGAGTTAAACATAATAGTTCTAATATATTTGTGGTGAGATTGTGTATATACTCTTAAAAAGGCTCAGCCACGTAGCTTAATTTAAGACACTGGCTTCATATTTTTAGTTTCTTCTGTATTGCTGTACTTTATGCATGTTACATGTATTGCATTTGATTCAGAAGCAGAGCTCGTCTGTCTTTCCAAACTGCTGTGCCTGCTGTGAGGAGAGACTTAAGACTTTTCTTGCTCAATATGCCAAGTAACGAGACTGTGGGATCACGATAAAATCTTGTATTGTTTGAAATCAGTATGTATCAACTTGTTTGTGTACAAAGTACGCTGTCCTCTAAAGCTATTCTAGTCGTCTGAACCTTTCATGTTCGTGACTGTCATCTATGGCACAGGTTTAACTGAAAAAGCAGGGTTTACATGTTTACTTACATAATATTCCATATAAAAGGGAAAACTGCAGACAATATACTTTTGTAAAATATTTTTCCAAGATGACAGTTTTGTGTTTTAACGCTCTTTCTGTAGCCTCGGCTGATGAAGAATCGTGCATCAAGTGGAAAACTAGCAGCTCTCGGTGTTTTAGTTTTGCTCTGCTGCAGTAGCTTGAGTTTGTTTTCTTGTTTTCTGTGCTTTATGCCAAATAATGTGCACCTTTAATGTGGATGAAAAACACTGTCTCTTTTTCCTCAAATAACTTTTAATGTACTATTGTACCTAAGTGCATGCAGAGTGTTTTTTCCCCTTGTTCTCAAGTGTGTCATGATTTATAGTTCTTTATTGAAAATAAAAAAACAAACAAACAAACAAACAAAAAAACCCCACCCCTGAACGTCTGCTGAGTAGGTGTCAAAAACCAAGCTTGTTAGAGTCTTATGGCTTTTCCAGGAAAAACTGCAGCTTCAATTTGTGTAGCATATAAGTTCTAAGCTGGTTGGCCGAGTCTCGTGTTGACGTCAGCGAGAGGAAAGTGCAAGTGTGCGAGCAGCTCTCCAGGCCTGAGGCAGACGTATAAATAAAGTCACAGTGCAGCTGTGGTGTATAAAGCAGATGGAGACACAACTGACCTTAAAAAAAATAAAAGAGAGAGAGAGAGAGAGAGAGAAAGCAAGAGAGAGGCAATCTTGCTACGGATCCAAAAAACACATTTTGACCTTCGCACATTTTTCCAGCTAAAATCATTTGTTAACATAACAGTCCTGACACACACTTATACACAAAGTTTCATGAATGAATTGCTTTTCCCTGTTACTGTTTACATCAGGAAGACAGCTGATATGTATTCTTTTAAAATAAGTAACACTTCATCAAATAAGGCAAGGAACTTGTACATAAAACTTAAATCTACTCCAAATTGAGTTAAATAAGGTGAAATTCTATTTAAAAAATGATCTAAAATGGCTGGACCTGATAATGCTTGGCATAGTCTTGCATGTATTTTGTTTTCCTGGCATGCATGCTTTCATTCAAATTTGACTTTAATGTTCTTCACTTCCCTTCAGCTCAGCTAGCAAACACTCGTTGGTCGCCACCAGAGACCTGCAACACATGCACAGACCCAGACAAATGATAAACAACCAACAAGGCAGCTGATTTAGATGTTAGACCGCATCGCTGTACCCGCAGCGTGGGTGTGTATGTATCCAGAAACTCCAGTGTTGAAACTGAGACTGCAGAGTCTTTTTACCTGTGGCTTTCTTGCAGCATATTTGAGAGTTCTTGGACTTTCTCGGCCTCTTGCACTTTCTTCCTCAACTCTTCAATCTCTTTTCTCAGCTCTCCTACTTCTGTTTGAGCCTCTGAAGACGACCGATCACAAGGCAGTACAGAGTCATTAGTGGCGAATACAGCAGGTTTCACTTGTACAGAAGGGCGTCTCATGTTGGCATTTACACCCACCTCTGATCTGAGTAATCGGTGAGCTTTTCATCACAGATCTGAGATACTGACGCTCTAACTTGATGTGCTGTTTCTGCAGCGTAACGTTCTCCTCCAAGACGATCCTCAGCTGCTCATTTAATTTGCCCTGCGTTAAAGTCAACACCATAAGTACAGTGTTCTCATCAGTGTAACCACATGCTCTCCTAAGGCTGAATACTGTTTTCTGATGAGTAAACCCACCACATCCCTGTGAGCTTCCTCCAGCTGAGCAGAGAGATTTCGGACTTCAGCTTTGTGCTCCTCCTCTCGTGCTGCAATCTGAAAGCTCAGTACATCAATATCCCGTCTTAAGGTTCTGACCTCAGCCTCCCGACTGGAAATATCGCTCTCCATCATAGAGAGGATCTGCACCGCTTTTGCTAGAGCCAAAAATAGAGGACAGGAAAATAAAAAAACCCAAAAAGAGTCAATCCCTAGTGATCAGATGCCAGATTTCCCATCCCAAACTCCAACTCACACAGGAAGTTGTTGTTATGATGAAGTGACCCCTCTCCCCTCCAGTGTTTGTCCACCAGGTTGAGCAGCAACTCCAGAGGTTTCCTGTAGCTACCCTGAAAGGACAATTCAGAGATGCTGTAAGTTGATACGAGAAGGCACAGAACTTCAAATAAATCAGGAACGATCAGTGGCAAGAGGCCTGAGTTAACTGCCACCTTTTTTTTCTTTTCGGTTTGTGGCTGCAACCCAGTGCCCCCTTCAGTTTTATTGAAGCTCGAGTAGGTCAGTCTTGGAGGGTGTAGGATGGGGTTAGATGGGTCAGAAAGAATCAAACCATGACGCAGTGGACTTGGAGGCCGGACGTTACTAAACGAAGAGTCATGATGCCTACTTTGATCTGAAAAATATAGTTAATAAGCATTCACAGACATGTCATGAAAGAGAAAGTTGCTGAAGAAATTCAATTCTTACCAGGATTTGGAGTAAAATGTCCTTTTGCAGCACGTCTGGTTTGTGTGGAGGGGTCTTTTTGCTTTTGCTTTCCATCCACAGGTCTTTGTATGTCTATCGACGGCCCAAAGGACACTTTTGGTTTTTCAGAAAGTTTAGATGAGGAAAATGATTTTTTATGAAGTTGTTCATTCGCCTTTGACCCTTTGAACTCTGTTTTAGCTGGAAAATGATAAATGACACAAAAGAGGACTAGTACAACCCAAACTTCTGTTAAAAATAACATGAACCTGCCTTCTGTCTCCCTCTACTGGGCTTTTACATGTTTTGCCAAAAGCTGAGGAAATTTCAATGGCAACAACTTGGGTGGAGCTACAGATATTAAAATCCATTTTGACTCCAAAAAGATGGTGTTCAAACTTACCATTTCTAACAAGGGGAGACCTGAGGATGGATTTAGCATATTCCTAAAAATAAAAGTATTATTAATAAAGTAATGTAAATAAAATACTCATAATATTTTCTGACATGGAGAGAAATAAAAATCACCTGTTTTGGAGTTGAGCATCTATGTTCTGTAAAACTTCCTGACCGTCTCCCTTTGAGCTCTGAGACAGAAGACAGTTTAAAATTAGAAACAAAAATTCAGTTGGCTAGATTTAGCATTGGTGTTTTGACTCTGACACCTTACCCTTCGTTTTCCTGTGAACTGAGTCTGAGCTGGTTGCACGTTGGCTTCCATGATTTGTTGCAGCAAAGTCTGACACAGTTTCATGGCTGTCAGTTGGGAGAGAACCCGTCTCAGTCAAACGGTCTCCTAAAGTCAACTGGTGATCACTGCTTCTGGCAACCATAAAAGACACAAGAGAGATGCAGACCACTGGAGGAAAACAGTAAATTCAGTGCATAAGGCCTTTAACACTCAAAATTATTTCTTTTGGGACTGAGGACAAAAGTCACAGTCTTTTTTAAACTTATTTATAATGACAGAGTCAAAGTTCATGCATTTGCAATTTGCACAAGTTTGAACAGTAAATCTTGTGACGTGTATCACTACAGTTATTATAAAGTTGCAGTTAACAAGAAAATAGTTATTCAGTCATAAAAATTTAGAGCAAGCTTTAAAAAACAAACAAAGAAAGAAATAAAAATCTCTGATATATACTCTGACAGAAATCAGAGGCTGCTGCTACAGCTCAAACCTCTTTAACCTGACACAGACATGACCATGTCTCAAATTACTGAAGCTCACCTTTACGAAAACAGATTCTGTTGAATGGCTAAATCTGTTTTCTCAAAAACAAGACTGAAAAATATGATCAACATCACAGTAAGACATTATTATTTTCTCATTTTATATTTTATCCCTAATCATTTCTCCAGAAGCCATCTGTGTTTGCACCTAATGTAAAATATGTGTGATGTGCACACATTATTTTTTCAGAAATGCCAATTTATGGGCATAAATTCCTTGGTTCTTGTGCACTAGTATAATTCAAGTATTTGAGGCCAGACGTTTAGTTGATGCTTTCATCAAATGCTGAAATAATCCAAGTTAAGAATTTTCAGTTCAGTGTACCTTTTATCTTTAGCCAGGTTCAGAGAGGATCTCTTGTGCTGAGGAGGAAGATCAGAGGAGACCTGCAGCATTGCAGCTTTACATTCAATGTTTTTAATTGAGCAGCTATCTGTAAACGAAAAAACAAAAAATATTAAGTACTTCTAAGTCCTGGTCTGAAGTGAGCGGTATGATGACACTTCGGCCACACATCATACCAAGTTTACGCAGGTTGGGCATGGCATGGACCAGATAAGCCTGGTAGTTGGGGTAGTTTTCGGTCAGAGGGTTGAGCCTGAGGTCCAGCTCTTTCAAAACTGGGAGCTCAAACAGCACTTTCACATCCTCTAAAGATGATAGTCGGTTACAGTAGAGGATCAGCCTCTCCAGCATTTTTAAATGTTGCACCCCCTGGGAAGAAACAAGAAAATTTGAAGCAGATGTTAGACAAGATGAATCTAAAAATATTATGGTTTCTGCTACTGAGAAGTGGATCTAAAGAGGGGGATTTAAAAAAGTGTTTGGTGGGTGGATGTGTGAAAGATTAGGCACTGAGTAGGCCACGAGCAACCTATTTAAACATCACCAAACTCTTTAGGCTGTGAGAAATATACAGCATAAACATTTACCAGAAACATATCCCCTTTGATGTAAGAGGGGCTCATCTTTTAAGGCTTCAAACAGAAACTGACCTCCACAGACACGAGTGCATTGTAGGACAGATCCAGAGACTTCAGACGGACAAAACTGTTCAGAGCATCCCCCAGATGTCTGATCTTCTCCTCATGGGTCCCCGGGATGCTCAGAGACCGGACATCACCTGTTTAAAAAGCATCAAGTCTATAACAATGAACAATGCATTGCTGTATTTGTCTTTTGACGCCTCAGCAGCTGACAGTTGATGCTACGTTAGCTCGTTAGCTTCACTACCGATTATAAGGCCTCGGAAAATTGCTACAGTTTTCAGCGACAGAAGCTAATGTGTTTACATGACCATTAAGAGTTGGTGGTACTTATTCCAATGCAAGACCATAAGGTTGATAACCATACCCAGACACGGATGCTTTAACTGTAATCTGTCACGTATCCATTGCTCTGTGAGTGTTGTTTGCAAACACTCCGCCGCCATAGTTTTCGAACTTTGCCGCATTCACGAACTGTGGAAAAATAAAAATCGCCGTTATGTAAACACAATTCAGAAAACTGAGTGTTAATATAGACTTGAAAGCGTAAAAATGTAAATTTCAAAACGTAATTATAGTTTTAATGCTGTGTATTCATAATTAAAATAAAAAATATTTTTATGTTACAAATCTGCTTCACAATACGTTAAAGTAATGATTTCTTTGAATAAAAACAAATAACTCCGTTTGTTTTTAAATGTGGTAAGTTTAAATTTAGAATCCTGAAAAATCGTTTTACTTACTAATACAAAAAATACACAATGTACATGTAAT
>JAOWBL010000008.1:9390925-9420900 GCA_028564865.1 Zenarchopterus dispar
ATGTGGTAAGTTTAAATTTAGAATCCTGAAAAATCGTTTTACTTACTAATACAAAAAATACACAATGTACATGTAATGCAGAGTTAAGATTCTTGCTAAACAGTCGGTAAATTGCTTAACTTAAATTTATATAGCACACCTACAAGATATTTTTCAAGTGTATTTATATTACACATACATATATAAATTATAAATATTTAAAAGAATAATAAAACGTGAATTAGTAACTTATAATCAATAAAGATGCTTATTAATTTAGAGACCGATCATTTCCATGAGAAAGGTTTAAAATTTACGAGTATTCTGAATGCCTCCTCTAGAGCATGCGCACTGTCCAAGTCGGAACTTGTCGCGTGTAAAAACAAACGCGCTTCTGTTCTCGCTAGTTGTTTGTCCTTCTTAATTTTGACCTTATGGCTTCTGTTAAGTATTATCCGTCAGTCAGAAATGCTGTGGAGATTTAATAACTGACAGGGAGCTCGTAGAGTTCATTGATCTGTGATGCATTTAGTGACAGCGGTGCTTACAGGTTTGCGGATGTTCCCAGGCGTGCCACTTGCAGGATAAATGGCGTCTTGTGTAACAGAGTGTCTCACATGTTCTAACATCATTTTGTCCGCCTCTGCGCTGTACTCTTCCTATAAACTCTTTAAGGTAGATATTTGTCCAACTGATAAATTATCTATGGCTTAATCGACAATGAAAGTAAAAGTTTTCTGCTACTATCATTACTTTTGTTGGCTTATTTTATTTCTCATTGGGTGTTTTGAAACAAAATTGTATTATCTGTTTGTAAAATGAAATGTGTATACATTTTCTGTATGAGTTCTGGATTAAAACGTAGTAATGATTCACATGTATATGCATTATTAATCAATCTTGCTAAATGGTTTATTTGTGAGATAATTGAATCAATGGTGAACTCACCTTAAACATTTTGCTTACAAGTAAAGCTGCTTCCTCTTTGTTTACCCCTGTTGAAGAACCACAGGGGCCCCTCAGTTGGATTCTTCCTGCTGGGTATCTCTGCAGCATGTTGTACCATCCAGCCCTCCAGTTCATACCTGACCACCCTCTTCAGAGAAGCAGAATGGGCTGGGGAGGTTCTGGCTCCAGTGCTGGTCTCCTTTGACTTCCTGTGGCTCAGTCAAGATCACAACACAGCCCGTGTTCTCCTGTGTGGCTCCTGCATGTTGGTTGGATTTTCAGACTGGCTCTCAACACATACTCTGGCAGTCATGACTCGCTGCCTGGGCCTGTCATCGGTGTTCTGCTGCCTGACAGTGTGTCTCTTCGCTGGTAACCCTTTAGGTGCCATGGGGGGCGTGGCCCTCAGCCTCCCCCTACTTCTGGGACAGACCACTGGATCTAACATATTTGCTCCACTTGTTTCTCAAGCTGCTACAGAAGGACTTACGAAGTGCCTTTTAAAAGGCTCACTGTCGATTGGCTGTTGGGCCTCAACACAAGCTCTCGGCAAGTTTCTGTTGGATGTGACTGAGGGATGCAACATAAACATTTAAATCAGTTATGGCCTGAATGGCTGCACAGAAGACGCGCATATTACCTAACCTCATCAACTGTGGTAAAGTTGCAAACTGGGCAAAGGAGTGCAATTAATGTGGCAAAATAAATGATTCCATCCAAGGTGAGACATTGAGAAGGTCAGTCTTTTGGGAGGGACTCAGAGTAGAGTCACTGCTCCACAACATCAAGAGGAGCCTGCAGAGGTGATTTAGGCATCTGGTCCATGAAACTCCCTGGAGGGTGTTTCATGCATGTCCAGCTTGGAGGAGGCCCTAGGACACGTTGGTGTGATCATATCTCTGAAAGATTCTCCTTGGAGAACTGGATGAAGTATCTTGGAGAGAGGAAGGTCAGAGACTCTGTTCAGGTTGCTGCTGACCTGAACCTGGATGAGTACAAGTTAACTGATAGAAGGATGTAGATAGTGACCTTATATACAACCCAGTTTGAGAAAGTCATATTGGTTTTGTTTTGTTTGTTTGTTTTCCACAGTAGGTTGCAGTAGCTCTGGTCATATTGTGTCTTATTTATCACCTCAGAGATTTTCTACTTACTTTTTTGTTCATAAAAACATTTTTTTAACAATTTTTATATCCTGCTTTGGAAGTTGCCAAGGAGATTTCTACTGGTAATTCTGACACTAATAGTAATATTTGTCATGAGGAGTAGCCATGACAACAGAATAGTTGTTTATGAATGGGAGAAGCTGATGGAGTTTTCCAAAGCCCAAATAATGCTTGAAATAAAACCCTGAATCCAGATTAATGTAACAGGAGGTGTCTTGGGTGTGTTTATTTCCTTTTTTTTTTTTTTGGCTCAGCTGTCAGACAATAAAAGAAATAGACTGAACAGGGCACAGAGAGTAAAGGAGGAGGGATTGTAGAATATATAATTCTTGACTTGCTATTGTGGAAACTGAACTTTTGGCAGCAAGTTTCAGTCTATGTTATTTACAAATAGAGTTTATCTGTTTTACATGTGACGTTAAACACTTCTATTTAATTTCATTTAAGGAGATCTCTGGAGAAGTCAACACCACCTCTCATTCTGCTATAATACTAGTTTTCCAACGGCTTGTGGACTAATTTTTTTAAAAGCTTTTTTCTCAATAACAATAAAACTTACCTTTGGGGATTACTAGTTTCATTCAATTCAGGTTAAGGAACCAGAAAGCCTCTTGTAGAGCAAAGAGCATCCTCTCTGTCATGTTCAACAGACTGATCATTTTGAAGTGATTAGCTTTAATTCTCTCTATATTAGGAACGATGACAACAAAGTTGCACTATATGTAACAAGTTGTTTCTGGTGTCCACTCCTTTTTTTCCTTTTTTACAATTTTTTTGTGGAAGATACGGTAGCTACTAAAGTGATACAGGTTTCACTTAAAAGAAGCACAAGAATAATAAAAAAAATCACTGATACATTTTTATTAACTTACAGCTTAGAGTTGATGTTAGCATTATGTCTCACTGTGATGCAACAATTTTCCAGACATCAAGTGCCTGATTGTAAATCATGACATCACACAGTTTTGTAACAGAGAAACTGACACATAAGTGCACCAGTTTCTTTTGTGGTGACTTCAGTGGATGTTGATCAGGTTATTGACACAGCCTGTCGTTCTCTGTGCTTCAGAGGAAGTTGTTGGTCTGCAGCCTCAGCACTATCACTGTAAAAGTATCTGCAGCGGTCAAAGCGTTTACCTCATCTCCACTCTGTGATTCTCATCAGTATGCTTTTTTGTTACTTCCTTGGTTTGTCACAGCTGTCATGGTAGATGAAATGATTTCACCTGTTTACTGAGACATACATGTTTTGTTTCGTTTCTGCCCACACTGGTGCCTTTACAGGACATAGATATTCTTTACACAGATTTAAAGTGTGTACTGCAGATGTTCTGGGGACTGTTGGGAGTTGGACCAGACTCTTCAGCTGGTTTACTGCAGTAAAAGTGCAAGTACATGTGGCTCTGTGCCAGTTTCTAGGACTATTCAAATTTCGGAGTGGATGTAAACGATTGTGTTTTTTAATTATGCTTGTCAATATGTTAATTTGTGTTATGGCATGTTTGAGTTTTGGAGAACTTTAAATGATCGAAATCTCTTTGTATGACATGTCTCTTTAATGTATTTACTAGGTTTTATTTGCCCAAATGTTAATATTTGCAAGGGAGAATAATGCTAACCATTCTTGTAACCTAAATAAAAAGCAAAAAAGAAGACGCTTTATCTTTACATTGCACTTTTGAGATTTTTGTAGCCATCCCCATGTCTTGCTAACATCTGAAATGTTTTTAGTTCATTTTCTTTCTCAATTTCAGATTTCGATGAGCTTTCACATTTTTTCCCCTCCACCTGCTCCACTGCTATCAATATCAACACCAACCCCCTCCATTAGTCTCCATGTCAGTCTGCATCTGTCACTACACCACTGCAGCGAATCAGGAAACTGCACTGAGCATGCTCGCTGCAGATGCAGCCTGTGGATGGAGCAAAGTGGAAAGAAGGAAAAGGAGGAGAAAGGGATGAGGGGATGAGAGGGAGAAACACAGGAGCTGCCCACAGCGCAGGGATGGTGTTGCAGCTCCGAAAATGAGGGCTGCACAGGAAGACCTGGAAATAACAACACACATGGAGCGTGACAGTGGAATACAAATGGCTGGAACGACAGATTATTCTCACAAAAGAGGAGAAAACATTTGATCAGGTAAAGAAGAGGATGCATTTGGCATTTTAAAATGAAGTGACTGAAAATAGCAAAGATGCTTACCCTCAAGAGAAATCACGATGTATGACAATGTATGCTTATGCCTTCATTGTTAGTCACGAGACTTCTTTGATACAGGGAAAGAAATAATATAGCTATGCTCCTCCCCATTTTAAAGGTATGTGTAATTAATGAGGTCATTTGTCTTTTACAGGGGAGATGTACGCCTTCTATTCTCTTTTAGTCTACATCTTCTACACTGTCTTTAAGAAGGAGGAGGAGGAAGCCTCAGAGGGAGCGCACGGAGATTCCCCAGATGTATGTCTAGCCATATCATATGCAGCCTTGGGGATCTTTTGTCAGATTTATTTATTCATCTATCCTCTGGAAATGCACATAAGCGTCCTCATGACAGACAGTATTTAACTTAGTGTATTTCTGTGTGTGTTCATGTTTTCAATATGTAATTCTTTTGTACTGATGTGTATGTGCGTGCGAGTGTGACTCTGTGTGTGTTTGAATCTGACCCTGGTATTTGCTGCTGTGCTCAGGAACCAGGTCCTGTTTCCATAGAAACAAGGGGTGAGAGGAGAGATGGCCACACCCCCAGAATGGCAAAAAAAGCCTGTGCTCACTTTAGTGAATCAAGTAAGCTGTTTGAGTCAATGTTTGACTAAATAATGTTTCATGTGAACAGTTTCTTGTTTTGATTGAATATTTTGGTGGATACAGTGTAAGTCTTGTTCATGTGATGTCATCCAGGCAGCAGCAGTGACACTGATGAACTGAGTGATGAAGATGAGGGTGATGCTTCAGACATACCAGCCTGTACTCCGCTGGCTGCCTTTCTGTCTTTCAAGCAGGAAGCCGAAAAGAGGAGAGCCTCTCAAGTTCAGCTGGAAGCTACAGAAAAGGTAGTGGAAGTGTGTCACCTCCACAGCTGTGTCCACCTGAGAAACACAAGATCCCAGCACCTTAAAACAGCCCTTCTGCGCTGCTATTAAACTTTCTGCTTGTGTTTCTGGATCACACAGGTGGCAGAATCTCCCCTGGTGGCTGTGATGTCCCACTTGCTGAGTTTTCTGGAGCACTACTCCCACTTCCAGCAGCTTCAGCAGCAAGCTGACCAGTACAGGGTCCAGCTGAAGCGACACCGTGTCCAGCACCGACGTCAGATGAAAGCCCTGCGGGCCTCCTACCGCCAGCGCCTCCAAGACAAGAACAGCATCATTAACAGCCTGGAGGAGGCCATCAACCAGCAGCAGAGCCCCAGCCCACTGAGCGATGGTACGGGAGGGTGGAGAGGAGGAGTGATGGTGGGGAGGGGGATGGGACAACAAGGTAAAATAGGGATGGATTTCCATTTTATTGCTTTGTCTGTGAACATAATGGAAAAAGAGGGTGATGTCCTGGAGCTGCTGCAGAAACTGAGCTCAGTTATGCTGGTTGGCTGGTATGAAAAGAAGAGCAGAGCATTTGATGTGGGCCAAAAGGTGGATTTATCATCTGAGACCTGACATTAGATGAGATCATCTAATGGAGAGAGTAGGTGAAAAAAGACAGGAGAAAGGTTTCTGTTCTCATTCAATGATGGAAGTAAAGAAATATCCCATTCCTTTTAAAAAGCATAAACAAGATGGAGAATGTTGAAATAGAAAAAAGAGGAAAAAATGTTTTATTTAAAATGTCACAGGGCTTTAAACATATGATGTAATGCTCTTTTATTTGTTCTTCCACCTAGTTTTAGAACAAGACCACCTTTTTCTTTTATAAACCAATTGCCATCAGCAGCAGCACCAGAGAAAACTGATTAACATGAAAGGGTTTGTGTAAGTGGTTTTGCCTCAGTGATGTCACAGAAACCAGACAAACGCTGCTGCTGCAGTACGCTTCAGAGCTGTGGTTGTCTGTACCTGCTGTGCTACAGATCTGACCAGATGGTTCTTTGACCTCAGAGCAGAAGGTGTCACTGACAGTGGAGCATGACTTGCTTACGTACCACTTCTTAACCAGGTGTTTGAAACTCCAGTCCATACGCTGACTGATACAACTTCAGAGGAATATATTGATATCTATGATGGTATAACGCCACTAATCAGGTCAGGATGAAGGAACATGTATGCAGAGGACTTCATGACTCTCATTAACTGCTGGATAAGGACACATGAGTGTGTGATGTGTCTCTGTGGTACGTGTGTTGGAAGTCTATGTCTCTCTCATATGAATAAAACATGTCTGTTATTCCTGTTTTATGTGCAGCAAATGCACTTACAAGGTCTGGCACATGTTGGGCAGCACGTGTAAACGTGTTGGACTAAAAATAGCCTAAGGACTTTGTCCCGGTGCTATAAGGCTGTTTGGTTTGTTTGACAGTGTAATGGCAAGTGCAAGTTTGTGCATCATGAGTGTGGGAGATGCCAACTACTTTGCTTTTGGTCTGTGCTTCATTCAGAGAAGATTCATCAAGAATTTAACAAGCATTCATGTTTGTTCATTTCAGGGAAATACCTTTTCTCTCATCATTTCAAGACACCGTTTTAGTTTTGCAGTATTATTCCAGTGCCTCTTTAGACTGGAAAGATGGCAGCCTGTCATCCATCCTTTTTTCACCAGCACCACCAGATCTTCCTGCAGCTTTGTGACGCAGCAATCAGTCATGCCATGTTGGTAAAATTAGCTCTGGAACAAAAATCAGAGGGGAGGAGGGCAAATACTGTTGGGCACCTTGCTCATGCTTGGTTAAAAAAGGAGTTATATGAAGCTTTTTTGCAACCTATAAAAGTTAAAACTAGGTTGCACGTGATGCAGTATTCCTATCCAAGTCCTTAAAGTCAACTTGTTAAATGGAGGATAGAAACACAGACAGAGTTAGGTTAACTTCACTGCAAACTGACTGCATGGCACATGAAGGAGCTTCATAGTAATTATTAATAACCCTTAATGTTACTCTCACATACATGCTTCCACATGTGTTGTGGGAAATTATATTATATGAAAAGATTAAAAATAAAGTTAAAAATTAATCGACTGGAACTGTTTCTGATCACTCTAATTTGACTGCGACAAATGATGAAACACGATGGAGGTGACATTATTAACAGGATGCTGTAAATAGCAACTGATCTTCTTTGCTGTCCTCCAGGTGAGCCTAGCTGTGATTTAGGGACTCCCGCCGGGGTCCACAGGCTGGTGGAGTCTCTGTATGGCCTGCAGGGCGAGAGGAGCAAGCTGCGAGGGGAACTTCGCCTGCTGCACTCACAGCTGGAGCAGAAAGAAAGAGACAGACACTCACGTGTACAAGCCTTTCAACATCAGGTAGGCAGCTGCGAGATCAGTGTAATCATCACTTATAGACACAGCTTCTTCACAGCACATTTTAAAATTGTATTATGGAGATGTTTTGTGCATGAGTGAAAATGTTAAAAACTTTATGTGATTCTGCGTAAGCGATTCAACATTAGCCAGAGTTCTCTCCTGCTGAAGAGAGAATGCATCTCGGGAGTCATATAAGTTATAAAAATGTAATGTACAAAACAGCTAAATCAGGTCATTTCACATTATTCTGCAGAGGATGGAAGGACATTGAAGTTGTTGCTTCTCTTAATTGTGAAAAATGTCTAACTTAATGGTTACTGGGTCCAATTTTTTCCCAGATTGATGAGCTCAAGAGTTGTATAGAGGAGCGTGAGGAAGAGCTGTCAAGACTGAGAACAGCCACTGTGAGTCCTGCAAGCCATCGATTTAACCATTTGTCAAGTGTTTGTGACTTTCCCTGCTGTCAGCAAAGCTGCAACACTGGCCAAATTAAAACAGTGGTGTGAATACCAAGCAGGGCTCATCTTGTCTTTTTCAGTGCTTCACTTTTAATGATAAGAAGAACCACTGAGCTACAAGAATGAATATACATATATTTTTGATTTACGCGTCACTGTTATGCCTGAGCTCTGGCTCACGTTTCCCTTCGTCAGGGGGCCACGGACTCAGAGAAGCGGGTGGTGTGTCTGTCGGCAGAGAACGAGAGCTTGAAGCAGAGCCTGAGCGTTACACAGGGGCTCCTGCAGCAGCTCTCAGCCATCCCTTCCCAGTCCAGCACCATGCTCATGAAGGTGATACCCTGACTCATGGCCTGTTAGACAGACATTCATAGCTGCCAACGTGCCAACATACCTATGATTTCTTTTGCTTTACACGGCAGGAGAACGAGAATCTCCGGAGCAGAGTGCAGCAGCTGGAGATCTCCCTTCAGCAACGTGCTGAGCAGCTTTCACAACTGGAGCGAAAGAGTGAGCAAAGTGAGTGGAGGAGAGGAGAGGAGCTGAGGAAACGAGAGGACAGAGTGAGGGAGCTGCAGCTGGAGCTGGATAGAGAGAGAGGCAAGGAGCCAGTCGTCAAGGTAAATTATCTTAAGGCTCCTTTGAAGTGGATTTGAACACCAGCTTTTATGTTGTTCATGAAATGATGAAACTGTTGATGGATTTCATTGCGGGGTATCTGGAAACACACTCTTTTATTTTTACTCTTTTTTTTTTTTTTTTAAGAAATGATTCATTAGATTTTCATCTTCTCTGCCAGTATGTCACACAGACGGTGGAGGTGGAATCCCCAGCCACAGTAAAGCAGCTGACTAAAGCCAGACAGAGGAATGAGGTGCTGACCGAACGGCTGTCCACTCAGAATGAGCGCTGCAGACAGCTGGAGGAACAGATCAGGAAGTCAGATGAATACAGCTGCAAGCTGCAGCACAAGGTGACAAACAGGACCACAGAATCAACACATTTAACTCAATATAGAAAGAAATTATATCTTTTAAATCTGCCTTTAAGTATAACATAGCATATAGAAATAAAACATTTTCTGATTGCATGAAATATTATGTGTTTTTGACTGTAAAAATGCCTCAGGAAGCAGAAACAGGGTTATAAATTGAACCATTAACTGGGCTTTTATGAAAAGGTGAAATGCCCATCATTACTGACTTTCCCTTCAGAGAACAAAGTAGTCGAGGAGACAAAATGAATGAGTAATGCAGGAGTTCTCAAGCTGCATCAGTTGAATTACGGATGAACTAATTACGGAGCTAAACCTGCACACTGGAGCTGTCCAGTTGATGGACTGACAAGCTGCTGTGCTGAAACTTTTGCAGATTGCAGCGTATGAGAGAGAAATCTGCAAGCTGAGGGAGGAACTGTTGAAAGAGATCAGCCACTTGGAGGAGAGGAAGGAGGAGGCCGTGAAGGCTGCTGCCAGCTGCTCTGCTGAACATTTTCAGAACCTGCAGGACCAATTCTTCAGTAAGTAGGACAAGCACTACCCCCTCCCCCCAGCCCCCACCCCCCCACTGACCAGCAGCTCAGCCTTAACATGGGTTGTAGAGAAAGATGCTGTCTTTCTTATGGGAATTAAATCCTCATGGGGGTGTTGGATCCCCTTTGGATCAATATATTCATCACCAAAATAAAAAATGCCTTCCAAAATGCTTTAAAAAAAAAAAAAAAAAGGGCCAAATTTTTAAGCCCAGACCAACCATCTTAAGAAGAAATCCTGGTTCCTGCAACCAATAAACTTTCACAATGAGTGTTTGTTTGTGGTTTTATTTATTTGTCAGGTTTGCAGAAGCGCTTGACAGCACTTCCTCCCACTTTACGCTCCATGAAGACAGATTACGCAAGTCTGAGGAGCCAGGTTCGAAACTTC
This sequence comes from Zenarchopterus dispar, assembly GCA_028564865.1. Taxonomy (NCBI): domain Eukaryota; kingdom Metazoa; phylum Chordata; class Actinopteri; order Beloniformes; family Zenarchopteridae; genus Zenarchopterus; species Zenarchopterus dispar. Next base: position 9,400,853 of record JAOWBL010000008.1, read on the forward strand.
TCAGAGTTTTATGGAGCAGCTGTCAATGAAGCGAAAAAACAGGTGTGTAATCGCACAAACAAAGGGCTAAACCTGTTATTTAGTGCAAAGAGACACCCAGTCAGTGTTTGTAAGATGGATTTTGTCTTTGGCAGATTTCAGCGGCTATTAGTGAGATGTCTGAAGCCAACAAAGATCTCCTGGAGAAGTACAGGAAGGAGGTTGCCCTGCGCAGGAAGTACCATGAGCAGCTAGTGGAGCTGAAAGGTCTAAATCATGAAAAGACCAAGTTAGCTGCAGGAAATGAAATGTTTCACTGACGGAGACATCTATAACTGTTTCAGGGAACATTCGTGTGCTGTGTCGGGTGAAACCTGTCCTGAAGGAGGACCAACATGAGGAGGGCCAGTCTGTGGTTGTGACGACAGACGCCAACAACGAGTCCTCCCTCACTGTGCTGAGCAAAGGAAAGGGCCGCATCTTTGAGCTGGACAAGGTCTTTCACCCGCAGGCCACACAGGAGGAGGTATTAAAAAAGACTGTTGCGTGGAGAAGGTGCCATCATATTGTAACAGGACCTCTTGTTGCCTTTTTGGACCTCTGCAGTTGTTCATTTAACCTTTCATTTGGTTCCAGGTGTTTCAGGAGATCGAACCTCTTGTGACGTCTTGCATTGATGGCTACCATGTCTGCATATTTGCATATGGACAGACCGGCTCTGGCAAAACCTACACCATGGAGGTACGATCTATTTTTCCAGCACTGACCTACAACACACCTCACGCACAGCCGTAAACTGACTGATCCACCCTCGATGTATGAAGGAGCGATTCTGCAGGTCCCTCCTTCCTGCTGCTGTCCGGCTCTACAATGACCTCTGTTAACTCTGTTCATGTGTCCATCATCCATCTGCTGAACAGTCATCAATACTGTGTGATGATGTTGACTGATCACGATGCAATACACACTTTACTTACTTACTGAATTTGTGTCTGCATACTGTCGCAACATGAGTGATTTTTTTTTTACATACTCATAGCCACATACTTAATCATATTCAAATACTCAAATGCTTTATAAACATAGGTACTTTCTGACATTTTTATCTATTTATTTTATTTATTTTGGATTTTTGTTTTCTTGTTCATCTTAGATATTTTTCTTTTTTGCTTTGTCTTGCTGTACCACATCTGCTCTTCTTCTTTGCTGTTGCAAAAATGCAGTTTCCCCACTGTGGGACGAATAAAGGTTTTCGTCTTCTTCTTCTTCTAAATAAGAGTTTTAGATCAGCCAAATTAAAGAATATATAAATATCAGTCAGACTTATTCATCAAGCTGCAGCCACATTCAGAGATGTGTCAGATTAAAATAATAGTAATAATGATCATTTATAATGATGATATCAATACATAATATAAGAGTAATAGGGATAATGATAAGTTCATACCTATTTTATAGTTTTGTTTTTAAAATTTGTTTTACACCAGATTATGTTATTTATCAGGCCGTATATACTCATTCATTTAATTATTTGCTCAAGTAAATTTAAAACCTTTAACTTTAAGTTAACGTGGTATGACCCAGTAACCTTTGATTTCCAGGGCAGTGTAGAAAACCCTGGAATCAACCAGCGAGCTCTGAAACATCTCTTCAGTGAGATCGAGGAGAGGAAGGACATGTGGTCTTACACCGTCACAGTCAGCTCTGTGGAGATCTACAACGAGGTGCTGAGGTAAAGTTCACTGCCTCCCATTATCCCCCGCCTTTTGTCCAAATAAGATCTGCATTACGTGATCATGTTTTCTTTATTCAGAGACCTGCTGAGTAAAGATGGAGAGAAACTGGACATAAAGATCAACCCAGATGGAACAGGACAGCTGCATGTACCAGGACTCAGGGTTTTAGAGGTTAAAAGCTTTCAGCACATTAAGAAGGTGACAGATGTTTGCTCACCGTTTTAATGAACATTCACTAATCCAGACGCAGGAAAAACAATCTTGATGCTAACCGATGTTGTGTTTATGAAGATTTTAGCCACAGCCCGAAGGAATAGGATCACCTTTGGCACTCAGATGAACCAGCACAGCTCACGCTCTCATGCTCTGCTGTGCATCACCGTTCAGGGCACTGACCTCGCTACTGGTTCCAAAACCACAGGTCAGTCATGCGTGTTTTCTCCTGGGGATAGAGTCTGTGCAGGTGTGAGGACCAGTAAAAGAGGGAGAGGGAGAAAGCATCGCTGTCCATCCATTACTGAATTTGTTTTTCCTTCTTCAGGCAAGTTGAACCTGGTGGACCTGGCAGGCTCAGAGAGGGTATGGAAGTCTGGCGCAGAGGGCGAGAGGCTCAAAGAGGCCCAAAATATCAACCGCTCCCTGCTGGCACTGGGGGACGTCATTCAGGCACTTCGCTCTCGTCAGACTCACATCCCCTTCAGGAACTCCAGGCTCACCTACTTACTACAAGACTCCCTGGGCAAAGGCAGCAAGACTGCCATGGTGGTGCAGGTGAGATTTCTCCTCCAGATCTTCATACAATGTGATTCTCGGTTACCTTCTTTGAGTCTGATTTTTTTTTTCTCTCCGATTGTTCCTCTAAAGGTATCTGCTCTGGAGAGTAATGTAGGAGAAACATTATGCTCCTTGAAGTTTGCTCAGAGAGTATGTAAGGTGGAGCTGGGTCCTGCAGCCAGGAAGATCGAATCCGGTGGGGGCCAGTGTGACTGAATCAGCAGGAAATCATGAATGAGTCTGTGAAGATTATCATCCACCCAAACAGCCACTTACAACACTTAAGTATCAACAAAGATCAGCAACATTTCTGATCAAGGGCTAAATCTGCAGACTGTACAGCACCTGTAATGCAGTGCAGTTGAGGTCAAGTACAGATGCTTCCCTCCATGTTGTGGATCTGTTAATTGGCAACCCTTTATCGTTAGATAACCTGCATGCAGGAGTATTCAGTACTCTTCCACTCTGGTACCCTTTCTTCCTCCAACCTTTCCATGGATTCAAGATTTTATGTAAAAATAAATCATGGCACATCCCATCCTACCAGAGCCGCATCAGAGTTGAACGTGGTTAACAGTCACAATATCAGCACCTCAGTTTAACCAGTGTTACTCCCCCTGCTATAAACGTCTGTATTTGTGAGCTTCATCACCAGTGTGGTATATATTTGAAGGTTTTGGTGAGTAGGAGTAGCAAAAATACGGGCTGCTATTCATGTCGTATACATGCAAGTCACATCTTTATCTAGTGTTTGTGAAGTTCAGAAGAGCAGCAACTGAAGGAGCAGTTTCTCCTTAGACCCTGTTGAAATTTGCCTTTTGAGAAAAGGGAGAAGATGTTTTTGAGGGAGCAGGTGGTCCTAGAACCACAGGTAGAGATGTCTGTATCAAGGGCCAGGCGAATGTCCTGCTCTGTAGCATGTATGTAATGAAACGTGCAATACTCTCCTTCAGGAGAAGACAGTTTGGGCCTGTGTGGACAGAAGATGCACTTTAAGGTGACGGGAGAAGAGCGCTTGTAATAGATATCACTCGTGAATGTCATACCAAATACAGCTTACTGGCCATATTTGTTCCTGAATTTATCATCCGTTGAATCAAAACCAGGTTTTGATTCTAATGTAGCGAAACACTGATGTTGCAGTAACATCCATGAGTACTTAGGGGTCACTAAATGATAAGTGAATCTTAAGGTAATTTTCTGAATAAATATGTATTTAAAACACATCTTTTTGAGTCTTTCTTGCTCTGTGACAAAAGACTTGGAGAGCAGTAATTATAGTCAAAGTTTAAATCCAGCAGAGGACAACTGACGCGATTCATTGATCGGATATTTGAAAAGGTAGCAAATCATTTAAGAAAAGATTAGTAGAGTCACATTAACATTTGTTGGACCTCCTTTTGTATTGATCATGACACTCAGATGGTGGTGTTTGAATAACTTTATACAATGTCATTGCATTTATATTTGTCCACAGTTATATTACGTTTACGTCATGATGTTGTATCCATGGTAGCAGAGTTAGACCACGTGGAGTTTTGGACTCTGCGTCAATCAATCTGTGTATGAAAATGATTTACATTTGATCACACACTCTGAGCCCAGCGAATGCCAGGATTGTTATCTTGGGATATGGACATGTCATCAAGAAAGAAAAGGAGACTATTGTATCCTGGTGATCTGAGCATGTTTCTTCATCAAAAGGTGAGCAAACCACTGTTCTTCCTGGTTTTATGAATTTGCTGAAGCCAGCTTTAGTCATCTCAGCAGTTCCCTTAGTTGTTTCATTTTACTTAATGAAGACTCTCCTAAAACAGTAACATATTTTCCACAAAAACAGGATCTGTCTCCTGACAAGAGTGATTAATGAAAAGCTGTCATAGCATAAGTCGGGGTAAATAATTTGTTGCAAGCTGAGAATATTATTACTTAATATTAGTACTTTGCACTTTTTAAATGAAGCCATTTACTGGTTTAGTACTGGTTATATCTTATAGTCTAATAAAATGAATAATAGAGATTAAAATGTTCATCAGGAAAACATTATTTTACTTCAAATATTAAAAATAACAACAAAATACTGTTGGTTACATTGACAATGCACTTAAGTAACCCACATATACAAAATACGCAAGTAAATATATATAAAAATACATGAGTTGTATGAAGACCGGACAGGAAGCACATCTCGTCCCTGGACGATGAAACCAACTGTCTCTGCATAAACAACACATGACAGTGCAGCCTCAATCAACTGAGGCCGGCCTTGTTCACTCTCCTTTTCTCTCTCTCTCTCTTTTTTTTTTAAACATCACATATTCAGTCTGAGTCTCCCTCCTCCACTCCAACCGCTCCCACCGCTCCGGCCAACTCCTCCTCACTGCCTCGCAGTCGATCCCCTGGACGGAAACACACACAAACAAAACCCTCACTCATCCATTCACAGCATCACTATAATCATTCTTGTGAGGAAAATTAGGGCACGTTTAATTGGGGCATTTTACTGAGCGTGACTTTTTCCACAAGCAAACTGTGCAAAAAAAACAAAACAATATTTTTTGTAATTTGTGACATCCTCTTAACAGATAGTACATGCTGCTCACAGGAAGTAAAGCCACTTCAACTGCAGAGGAAATACCATTCTCTAAAGTAAAGAGCAATGATGTCTCACAGTTGTGTGTTTATTTACTCAAAGAAAATGCTAAAAAATCAAAACAAGTAATCTCACAGCTGTTTCCATTTGTTTACAAGCAAATGATTTCATCTGAGCTAATCTTAACTTGTTAATTCCAGTTAATTATTATTACCTAAGTACATACTACATTAAAAACAGCTTCTTCAGCTCTCAGTGTTTTTAAAGGTCATCGGTGTCTCACTACAAAGAAGGGAAAACTCTCAATGTAGTTAGAAATGTTTTGAATTCCCCTGAAAGCTTTGTTCTATTTTTAGTATGTGGATCACCCAGCAGCGTACGAATTGTACCGTTGATGCTATCAGACGGCGTCAAGCCTCCACAGAGTCTGGGAGCCACAGAGCAATTAGCCTAATAATTTACGCCCATCTCAGATACAGTTATCTCAGCGGCCTCACGAAAGTCCTGCGATAAAAAAGCAAAAACATGAAGAGGGAGATACTGACGGATGAGCTCAGCGATCGCTCTCTGTGTCCTCCGTTCCAACTTCTCCAGTTTCTTTGCAACGTCACGCTTTAGATCCCTAGTTTCAGGATTACAATGAGAAGACAAAGTTAAGAACCTGAAGAAACTTGGTTGCAAAATTGTTCTGGAAAAAAAAAAATCTTACCAGTCTGGTTTTCTTGGAGCAAGGTTGGCCAAATCCTGGGGAATGAAAATGGCTAAATAAGAGGCAAGTCAAGATGCTTCAATAAAGGAAATTATGCAGGATGCACTCACCACTTCTTCAATTATGGGCTCTGGATTAGCTGCCTCCAACTGATCTTTTACCTTGTCTTCCACTGTAAGCCAGGAACATATTTGTAATCACAACAGCCAGCAATCTGACAGCAACGCTCATTATGCAAATCTGTCCACTAGAATGACCTTCCTAGAGGTAATTAACAGCCCTTCCAGGCAAAATGATTACAGTAAATGTTTTTCTTAAATCTCATCAGTAACAGAAGAGTTCTCACCTGATGCAGGTTTGGCTTTGGGCACCTGCCTCTCCTTCAGCTCTTCATCCTCTGGAGCATAATTCCTGAGTTTCAGCTCTCTAGGGACAGAAATATTGATCAACGTGAGTTTAGTTTTGTTGGTATGAATAGTAAATATGTCCTGACATTGATAGTCCAGTAGGGGGCAGTGCAGGCAAATCTATTTCACTACCAATTAAAGCACATAAAAGACCATCTGCAATCCCTACACAGCTGCACCTATAATGTATAAAGGAGGCTTGGTATAATGTCCCTCTTTATTCCCATGAACACATCTGATTAACATGTTCCACCTGCTCCAGGGCACTGACTCAAGGAGAGCACCAAACAGCTGAGGAATTCTTCCCTTGATGTTAAATTATACCATCTTTCATCACATGTCGACACAGAGAAATTCCTGACGAGTTTAGCCATATTGTGTGTTCGGACACGAACCGAGAGACTTTTCAGCTGTTCTCAGCTAAATATGGATTTGTGATGAAGCTCTAGACGGTATACTCTTGATACAGTCATCACTCTCCCTCTACCAGAGAGATCGATGCCTTGTATGGGAGCTGGCAGAAATACTACCCAGGATCAGCTCTTCCCTGACTGAGGATCATTCACTCAAACATGTCTCTTGCTTTGTATCATGCATACGAGATGTCCAAGGAGTGAAGTCAACAAGGAAAGAGCTCATGTTCATTCATACACTCATTCAGTTTTCACACCTGCTTCAGTCCTATTCTGGGTTGAGGTTTGGTCCACAATCCATCACAAAGGCAAGAAGACAGTTCAAATGCGTAAAAAGGTGACTGCAAGTTATTCTTAAGTAGACCTCATACAAGAATAATATCCAGTGTTTTATCTATCCTCCGTTTCTCTACATTTTCTGACCAAATTCTTTGGCTTAATGATTACAAAATGTCTTTTGTTGAAAGTAGGACGAAATGTCAAAGGGGGTAAATGAATATTATTGTAGCCTTTGCTTTTAAGATAATTGCAGAACTTGCTAAAGGAAATTTTAACCTTCTGGTATGTAACAGGAAGCCATCACACCCCACGGTCTCCAGTGTCTCTGGGAATATCTTCCTGTGACCATTAAAATCGAAACGAATGATACATCATCTCTATAGGTCAATGCTGAAACATTTTATCCAGGACTGAAACCCAGATGGTCACAAAAACGCTGAAGAACATTACCATTTTAAATGTGACCATTAACAAAACAAAAGGCAAAACAACACGACTGCTGACGAATTCTCTGCCTTCAAAGGTTTTGTTCTTAGCTATCTCTTAGCTTAGTGCCTCCAGATCTTTTGGAGTGTGTTTACACATTTCCACTTCAAGCACACTGTGGCATCAAAGTGGGCCTGTGATAAATTCAGAGCACTGACCCAACTGTTTAGGGTGAAATGAGGAGGTGCAGCAGAGTGTTCAAATGTTTACAATGACACCAAGTTACCTGCCCCTTCACCACACTTAAAACAACTTGAGATTTTTTTCCATTTACACATGAAGTTACAAGCACTTACATGTAGCAGTAATGCTTTTGAAGCTGTTCTTATTTGCCATTTGTAAAGACCTAATGGTTGTCCTAAAAAATAAATTAAAAAAAAGAAAGCAGAAGTCTTTGGAAAGTCTAACATGATGTAATAGGAAAAGCTGCACAATGTGATGGTTAACTTTCGTGGAAGACTTGGAGAAACATATGATAACATGTAGAGGACAAAAAAGAAAAAAGCTTTCTTCATGTCATGAACTCATTTTAACATCAAAAACTTTCGTTAAATTCAAGAGGAGTAACCTTGGGACAAATATTTATAATACTTTTGTTGTTGTATGGCTTGACTTGGTAACTTGATCTCCTATGAAACTTTAATGCTAATCACAAGATCCGTTACACTCACACCTGGCTGCAGGCCTGTGTTAATGTTTGCGAAACACAAATAAAAAGAAGAAAAAAAAAAAGACTACATTCAATACTGGATTTACACACAAATTCCTCAATAAGTTTCTTAAGCCTGTAGCCATTAACAGCTTCATGAGAGAGACCTGTCCTGTTGGACTGGAGGAAACACAGCGCCACTCCCTTAGGTGCTGTCAGAGCAGTCATTAAATATAAACAATGGAAAAAAGGTCCTGTAGGACAGGAAAGATGGGTGCTCCCTCTTACAAACTAACACAAAGTTGAGTAAGCTGCAAGACTTTTTAGCATCTAGCAGCACCAAACTATCCAGCCATGTGTAAACACTGCATCTCACAATCTCCAATGAGACATGCGCTGGTGGTCAGATAAAAGACATAAATATCTAATGATGCACATCAGTCTCAGTTCTGTTTCTATGGTTAAAAAAAAACTCAACTACAAACACTTACAAAGTATTTATATATACACACATATACATACACACACACATATACATACATACAATCATACGTGTGTGTGTGTAGCTAAAAAACAAACAAACAAAAAAAAAACTTGATAATTCATGTTAGCAAATTCAGTAGTGAACCAACCTGTGTTTCTCTAGAGTAGGCTCCTCTAGTGCAGCCTTTTTGTTTTCTGGTTCCCCATCTTCTTCCTGCCTCCCCTATAAAAACAAATACGCTGAATTTAGATAATGTTTTCTCACAGTTTTTTGTCTCATTTGTGTCTGTGGGGTGCTGTGAAGGACTGGTGACCTATCACCAGTCCAGACCCTCTTCTGGATGAGAAGAGGGTCTCCCCACATCTCATCCAGCTGAGTCATAAAGGACAGGATCCAGCCTCACAGACTCTGAACCAGGGATATTCAGAATGGATATTGGCTCCAATATTGACAAAAAATGTGGATTAGTTATTGGGATATTAAACCAGTCCATGACCTAGTCAATTCACTTAAAATGTGTTGCTTGTTATAACATACACATAGATTTTGTTTCTATTTATGTTGAGTTTCAGCTGATACGTTGTTTAATTTTCTTAAAACTTTCTTGATTTTATTTGGAATTTGAATGATGGCAGGCAATTATATTTTGGAAGTATGTAAGCAAAATTCATTTACATAACACTTTTCACAGGTTAAAAGCCACAAAGAGCTTTCCAAGAGCCACACAGGAAAAATATGTGAAAAAGCAGAAAAAAAGGAACATAAAAGGCACACATAGGACACAGCATAAAACATACAAGCCATAGCCTAATTAAAAGTCTGTCTAAACAAAATGGTCTTTAGCTGCATTTTAAAAGATTAAAAACAGTCAAGGCAACGTAAATATACAGGTAACATGTTCTACAATCTAGGAGCCACTGCTACAAAGCATGGTTGACTCTAATTTTAAAATGAGTGCTTGGTACCATTAGCAGCCTTTGGCCCATTGATCTCAAGACTATGAGAAAATGTGATGGTGATGGATGTCAGCAAGAGCCTGACCACATAAAGCTCAAGAAGTAAAAACCAAAATTTTAAAATATATTTTAAAATGCACTGGTAACTAGTGCAGAGAGATTAAAATAGGTTCTATATGTTGTCTCTTTAGTGTTTGTCAGGAACCTTGCAGCAACATTCTGGACTGACTGCTAATGGCCAAGCTCTTTTCTCTTTAAACAGGTAGCGCATTTTATCATGGATGATGATGTCAAATTCTGTCGGCTGAAAAGAACTGTATATCAAGGGTATACAGATTAAATGAAATATTAGGGTATTGCTTAATTATCAGTCCTTGAGGTAGAATATACAAAAGGAATGGTTTAGGTCCCAGAACAGACCACTGAGGTACCCCACATAACAGGACTCTTGACGTTATCTGGTTCACAAAAACACAGAAGTTTCTGCCAGACAGGTAAGAGTGAAACCACTCTAAAACCAAAGATACAGAGATACCGACCATTATTGCTGCTGGTGCACAATTGTTTATCTTTTGTAACAAATAATGGTTCATTAACATTTATGTCTGTGATGTTTTGTTACATTTTACCTTAAGAAATTGTTGTTTAGTTTGGAAAGAAATGTTGAAATCAAGGCTGATGCTGATAGTCTCCATTTGGACCAATTCTGACTACTGACCAATATAAAACCCCTGGTATCAGTATCGATACTGAGTGTGAAAGTTGGATTGGTGCATTCTTCCTCTGAATAGGATGAAGTTGGCCTAAAAAATGGTATTGTCACAGTAAAAATGGAAACTAATACTACATTCTTCCACGAAGAATCATTCTTATTTGGGGAAAAATAAGATAAGGAAAAAAAGTTTTTTAAAAATTCTAAAATCAACTTAAGTTTATATGTATGAATAGAACAGAACATCCATTTTCTATACCCGCTGAATCCATTACTGGGTCACGGGGAGCCAATCCCAGCCCATTGCAGGTGAGAGGCAGGGGTACACCCTGGACAGGTCGCCAGTTAGAATAGAACCGTCTATACTTTTATTGTTTCTGTAGGGGGAAATTTTTCTTGGGCTTCATCCCTACTGTGACATGATTAAAAACTGTGAAGAACAACAACAAAAAAAGTGTGACAATAAAATTACATTTATAGGAATAATGTACAACTTTAGGTAATATACAAAAAAAAGTAGAATTTACAATCTACAGTAATAGTGTGCAGCTTAAATACAATAAAAACTTTGTATACTTACAAGGCAATTTTTTTTAAAAAAAGTGAGATGCTGGAATCAGTGGTGACAGGCATTTGTTATCATCCTACTTTCAATGAAGGTCCTTTTTAGATCTGGTGCTGTGGACATGTAGGTCAACATTTGCATAGAAAAACAGAATAGCTTCTGCATGTTGTGTTGACCATGATTTGGGAGTCAAATAACAAATTTACATTTTGAACTTCATTACTTCTGACACCAACTTATTTAACACTATAAGAAATATGAGAACTTGACCAAACAGATTAGCTAAATAAAAAATGAATCACTTTTTTCAGGCTGTAACCAGAACTAACTGTGAAAACAAATTAGCAAACCGGTTGCATGCACAAGAATGCATTTCAGACAGTGACTTTCTCTAAACTATCCATGTGGAGGAAAATAAAGGAAAATAAGGAAAATAAATAACGAAAGAGACGTGCAGAAATTCAGGGGAAAAAAAAAAAATCATATTGATCCCAAGTGCAAATTTGTTGCAAAGGAAATCAAACCCCTCCCAGCTTGCACTTTCCTGGAGAGGCTTCCTGTCCACCTGCTAGAACAATTCAGGGCACTCACTCCCTCTTGAAGTGCAGGACAGAGAGAGACAACAACTATAGACTTGAGGAATGTCAACAACCGTTTATCAAACATTACAAACGAAATCTAGTGTGCCTCTATTCAACATCTACTTTGTTAAACACAGTCTGATATAGCTGCTAAAACAGTGGCTCGCATGTTGAATATGGTTTCCTTCTGCAGGAATTATTTTCCAGATTGAAACGCTGCCATGGTGCAGCAAAACAACTATGTAATGTTTGAATGTTTCGACAATGGCTGTTGTCACTTCCTGTTCTCCAGTGTGAACTTCACATTTTGCTCCACCAGTCAGTACCATAATTCACTAAAAATAAAAGACTGGAAAAATGTAGATTACAAAGATTGTTGTCATGCTGCTCTCTTTCTGAGAGCCGAACACAAATGGATAAAAATCGCATTTGGTTTGGTCCCACTATAGCCCCACTTGCATGCTTTTTCTTCACAGTTTAGCTTTCCATTTTTTAAATTTCTTTTCTTTTTTTTGCCCCAAGTTGGATTAATAACCTTATAAAACAATGAAGTTGTAGTACTTCCACCTATGTGCAGAAAGCTCCTAAGCAGGTCATAACTACACATTGTAACCTGATAGTGATTATTTGAGCTGACCTTGATGGTTCTGCATGATCAGTGGACTCACTCTGTATAAGAATCATTGAATGAAACTAAACACTCATATTTAGACAATGAAAAATATGTTGTTTTTACTTATTTGTTACAATATTCTTTGCTCATAACTGGTTAACTCTGTGTGAGAATTATAAAAACTATTAGGCTAATAGAATAATCCGTGTCCACAAAAAAAAAAAAAAAATCAAAAATTTAACACTCATTTGTATGTAATTTAATCATTGACTAACGTTTTATAGGGGAGGTGGTTGCAAATTTTGAAACTTTCACCTCTTCATGAAAGTGTGCGATATCTTTGCAATTTTCTGATTATTTTACTTTAATTCATCAATAACAAGTACCATCATCTTTTATGACCTTTAAATAAATTATGATCCCATTTATTCAGGTTTTATTTGAGAAACAAAGACTTCTCTGACATTTCTCTCTAGTTTCTCTGACAAGTTTTTTTTCAAAAAGGACCATGATTTTCGCTGCGAGGACGTGAGAGCTTATAGGGAAAATAAAAGGGATTCTTCTCCACAGTCTGCTATAATATACATTTATTTATCCCATCTACAAGGATATGAAAACGTACAATTCATCCCCAACTATCTGTATTTTTTTAAATTTTATTTTGGTGGCTATCGAGACTGATGTATTGAAACACCGTTCAACGTAAAACATCGTGGATTACTTGTTTTACCGACTCTTGGTACTTTAGAAAGTACGAGTCGGGTTTTTAGATACAATTACTTCACCTTAGTTTTTTAAAATGGTTTAATACTTAACAACGTTTACTGTAGTTAGCCATGATCATCAGACTATAATGAACACCAACTATAAACTAGTAAAATATAGTAACAAGAATAACAGAACCTCGCTTTAACTTAAATATTTCAGCTATTACATAAAATATCTGTAAAAGAACATCAATAAATTGGAGAAGTAATGTTACACTTGCTAAACCAGTGTGCTAACATTAGCCATTAGCTAAGTGTAGACTACTATTAAAATTATGGGTTTTCTGCGACCTGTGACACATTTATCAGTTACAACATAATGCCAGTCAAGATACTTACATGAATTTGTTTATCTCTCAATGCTTTTAGCCTCTCTTTCCTCTTAAGAGCCTGCTCCTGAAGGGAACCAACATTTCTTTCCATGTTTCGCTCACACGGCGCTCGATGCTCTCTGAGATCCATTAACCGTCCTGACTGAGGACGTAAACCGTCTGTCGAGCATATCGATTGCAGAGACTGTTGCCTCATCACGTGATTTAGTCATGTTTTGTTTACAACTTTCTCCAAGTCATAAGTTCAATTCGAAATGTATCGTTTTGCTTCACAATGTAATTATTATTTAGGTTAAAATTTTTAAGAAAACATATACGTTTGCTTATTTGTGTGTGGCGCTTTACCTTCCATATTCTTTGAATTTTTTAAAGTTTCAATATCACATGGAATATTTTTCTAAGCATTTTTGTTTATTATTGGAGAATCTTATTTATTACTCTTATATGTCACATTATAATGAATAACCATGTCATTGGTTAATTCACTGTTTGCTGATGGTCATGGTGTCAGGTCCTATAGGAATGTAGGCCATTGCCATAGTAATACAGCTGCCTCAAGCTTCAGGCTATCCATCCTTCTGATGACCAACATTAGTGTGTGACAACCAGACCTGTTTGTGGTAAAGATTCAGCCATGTTATGGCCATGGGGCTAGAAGGATAAAACCTTTCAATCACTTTACAGACTACAAATTAACAAACTGACCTCTGACTATCCTCTCAGTACAACAATGTAAGTAGAAAGATGCATCTTAGTTTAGATAAACAACTCTGCCTTTATAAAGAATATTAGATTCAGCAATCATAAAGTTCAGTTTGTCCACATCGCTTTCCAGTGAAAAGCAACCCTATTCTAAAAATGTGTTTACACTTGACACTTTTTTTTTCATTTTATTACTCACACTTGTGCACTTTTACCTAATTATTATTTTAAATTCAGGACATTTAATAACTTAGTACGTTTCCCTGAGAACCCTTTCAACATCATGCTGCAGGACTCCTATTGCCAACGTGCAACCCTTGGTCTTTGCGTTCTTAATCAGAGTTGCAACATCATACTTATTTCTTGCAACCTATCAAGAAATGAGGAACTATTATAAGTAACTGTCGAGTCTGAAGTTCATTAGCGTGTTTGTCTTCAGCTTATCAGTAAGCAGCTGTTCCCCAGCATGCAAAATGTAAGGTTTCATTCTGAGTTTGCAGAAACTGCACAAATGTTTGTTGGAAAAAAAAAGAAAAAAGAAAAGCTACAGTTAGGGTGTTTTCAACAATGAGGATTTTTTTTTTTAAGTTATATTAATTTATTTCCTTCTTTCAGTGGACAGACTGGTGTGGCTGTGTTTATTTGTGCGTGTGTCTTTAAGAATATCAGGCTACCTGTGAGTGTTATCTACTGTCAACTCCTGAATAAATTTCATTGTCTTACCAGCAGTTGATGATCGCTGGCTCCTGCTCAAACAAGACGCACGACTTCCCACTCCTTGCTCACTGAATCGATCCACGCGGACAGCGCCGTCAATTGGTGTCGCGGAGCGGGTGGCATCTGTCGCTTCCGTGGGAACGCTCTCCACTAGGAGTCATCCAGCAACGAGCTCACTCTAAACGCGGACATGGGTGTTCCTCTGGCCATGTATTTCCACGCGTTGTCGCTCCAGCTTTCACAGTTTGGGCACTGATCTCGCCGTGGACGCGTTTTCTGCTCGCCGCTCTGATAACTTTACGGCGTTTGAGACTGAAAACACTTTCATTTGGACGTGTGCTGGTGGATTTGCACGGGGATGGTTCGCAGGAGCGCGCCGCGTCCCCCCGCGTTTAGGAGACAACTTCAGAGCAGCGCTTTGGTGGTCCTGGAGAAGAAATAAAGGGGGATCATGAGCGACCACCTCCGAGGCGGCGGAATGGCATCGAAGGAAAGGCTGTATGAGCTGTGGATGTTGTACTACACAAAGGTGAGCGCGAGTGCGGAAGAGCTGATGGTGACACCTGTTGTTGCCACCGCGTCCTCTGCATAAACTTTATGGCGTGAGCCGATCAACGCACGCTGATAATCTGCGCTGTATCGATCATTGATGTCCACGCTGGTGACCGTAAACCGCACTGATATCAGGAAGTCGTCTATTTGTGGCTGCTCCCACAAAAGGGTTTGTTTACTTTTAAGGGGTTGCCTCGTGCAAACATCGATTCATTATTTGACTGTTGTTTGGACCATTTTCTGTTTTGAGATCAGTATTTGAAGCATTTCACCCCCCCTCTATTAGACGCTGTACCTGCGTTGCAGGTGTTTGAGTCTACTTCCTCTTCCTGTTCTTACCTGCTTTTTCTTCCTCACTTCATGTTCTGTGCAAATATGTCATAGATCCTGAATAACTGTGTTGTTCGGGTTGTCATTTAGTACTGGGAACACAGGCTTGATGTGTTTTCATTGCCAGCAGCTCAAAACCTGCCGTGGTTTTGCTCCCACTTTGAATGAGACGTGTTGTTGCATTTCCCTCTGGCGTTTTCTGAGGCAGTTTGATCCCAAATGTTGCCCCTGGTGGGTGTTTCTGGAGCTCAGCTCTCTGGGTGTTTATTAAAATGTAATTTGTTATGAATGAAAAGATATGACATGAATGCTGCACTTGCTTGCACATCATGTTTGCTCTCTGAGGGAAAAAAAAAGAACATTTGGCATCGAGTTAATTATTATTATTTAATGTCTCTGCAATCTGCCTACATGCCTGAGGACAGACTTCTTCCCAAGTTTGATTGTGCAAACGACTCATTTCCCTTCATCACGGCAGATCTGTCTACATATAATAGACTTGCAATTTTTTCCATTAATTTTGAATATAATAGATTTATTGCTATTGAAAGCCATGGTTTTTTTTTTAAAAAAAAAGAGGAAATGAGTCAAACGTAGACAAAACAGTAGAATGCCCTAAATACATTAACAATAGATGTCAAAAAATTGTTCAGCCTTTTGCAGTGTTCACTATCAAAGTAGTCATTGTGGTCACTTTTGGCAGATCCCAGAGGAAGTATGTTTCTAATCTTCCACCCTCTTACTTCTCCTGTGGGCAAGTGTTGCATGTACAACTGTGGATTTATTGAACCTTTCTGGTCATGCAACAAAGAAAACAATGATGCTGTTGCTGGAAAGACTCTTTGGGGTAAATGTGTTAATATGTGTTAATATGTGAGAGCTGATAAGGACCTACCCTCAGTCTGTCTGTGAAGGCTGTCAAGCATCTCTATGTGACAGCACTTCCTTATTCCTTATTGTGGCTTTTTCGCTCTCTTTTGCATCTCTACAGCTGCCCTCACAGCTAAAAGAGCTAAGCTTATAATAGTCTCCTTTTAGGATTTGAGTCTAATGCACCCATTTCAAAGTTGTCTCTGAACGCCGACTTTTCTAAATGTTCAGTCTACAATGATGGACCACAGAGGAGAAGAGTTTATCTAAGCCCAAATGTCAACTCCTTGTGCAGCTCATGAGAAGACAACAGGCTGCAGAAAGACAGCAGAACCAGCCCCCCTGCTTCTCCTTTAAACACCTCCATGCCTTTGTGTTTAATGTTTTTGTTATCTGCCTGTTTGTCGAGTTGGCACAGACAGTCATTTTTCAGCTGGACACATCCCATCTCTGACTCACAGACCTTGTTCAGTAGCTCATCACACATCCGGGGAAGCTCTGACTACTGCAAATCAGTCAGCCTGAAAAACAAACCTGAGATTAATTACTTTTTTTTTTTTAAGATGTAAGCATGCCCTTTACTCATGAAGTCTTTTAAATCCATCTTTCTGTTTTTTCAGCACAAATATTTGATCACTCAGAATGTCAGTAAACCTGCACTGTATGGAAATACGAGACTTGTAGAAAAAAAGTATATATAACAACAATGCACTTGGCGAGTTTTGACAATTAATTGCACAATGCTTTGGTGCATACCATCCCTCAGTCATCATTCTGTATTTGCAATAAGAAGTACAGCTTGTCCAGACTTGTCATTGATAAAGGAGCGCCGCTTCCTCTGATTGTGCAAGAAATCACACCCTGCATAAGGCTTTCTCCATCTAGGGACTTCTGTGAAGTGTTTTAAACACACTGTGATATTGGAGTATTTTTAGAAAGAAAATTGCAGATTTAACAGCCAGTCAGTTATAAATTTCATAATATTTTTCAGATTAACAGTTTAATCCCCTGTGGACATATTTCTATTATTTGACATTTGTTTATCTATTCTCATACTGCTGATCAGTAAATGGCTCCTGAGGCAACCTAGAGTTGCAGTGTTTACCAGTTGTTTCCTGGATTTTGCAGTTGGGTGCCAAACCAAGCCATGCTCACATGCTCAAGACCCCCACATTGCCAAACACAGCCCATACCTTTCACTTTCTAATGTCAAAACCAGCCTTACTGGCACTATTTCAGGGCTCACTATCTCATTTCAGGGAATGCTTTTCTGGCTATCACAAGATGCTCATACCCGACAAGTAAAGAAAAGTCTGATCTAATCACTGACAAACAGAACTTGTCGGATCGTGTATTAAGAAATGCTGGAAGGCATGGCCTTTTGACATGTTTGTTTTTTTTCCCAGGCTACTACAAGATAGTTTATAAGTTAAGTTAGTTTGGTTGATCTTTGTGCTTTAAGTGGCTGTAAGGTTGGCTCAGGCTTCAGCTCTGGTACTACTGTGAACTTTTATATTGTTCCCCTATTACACCAGGCAGTCATTTGATATTAAACATTCTCAAACCGGAAATTTTTCTGGGTGAAATCGTTTTTAGATGTTGATTATTAGCTTTTTTTGATGGTCCTGTTAAGAGCTCGACCACCAAGAATCCTCCCCGATTATTCAAACTTGGAGCACAGTGGCCACCATTTACTGCAGGTAAAAACAAAATACTTTACAAGTAAATGAATAAATAAATCACTTAAGAAGAAGATTCCAACAGAAATGTTATTGATAAATAAAATGTAAGTCGTCTATTATTTCTTCATAAATCATCTGGTTAACTTTAGCTTTAGTTGATGGTTGCTGGTATAATCCAATCAATCAATTCTAATTTGCTTATTAAGAAAAGAAAAACATGAAAACAATATGGAATAAAAATAAAACAAATTTTCATATAAAATAATTATGTATGGAAATGAAGAACAAGGAATTCTTACTTCTAGAGATCAGTGAGGATACAGAAGATGAGAGGCTTACAGGAAGACGGTGTGTAATTAAGCTCTGATCTTTGCTTGAGAGACTAATTACAGCCTTTAGTGGCAGTACTGGACCACAGTGACAACCCCACTACCACCCATCGGCACAGCTGTGAAACCAACGCCTCTGATTTAAGAAAAAAAAAAAACAAAAAACCAGAGCTTTTGTTGCTGCAAAGTCAGGCACCTAATTCTGTATTTGTCTCAGTTCCTCATGTCATGATACATGTGAATACACTGTACTCGGAGGTGAAACAGCAGCCATCCCTGAAGTTCATGATGAGAGCTCTGCGATCGAATCCCCTCGTGTGGTTCGACCTCCCCTGTTTACCAACAAAGCAGCCAACCAGGAAAATCAAAGTGCTCTTTGCTTTCACTTGTGCAGGAAGCAGGAGCGAAGCAGAATGCCAAGCAGCACGGAGAAGCACAGCTGCTTGGCAGTGTGCAGAGAAAACAGAAATAAATGAAATGGTTCTTGTGGGCTAGTTCCTCACAGTTGTTTCTGAACTCTGTTTCAATGGCACTTTTAATGAAGCCCCCCCCCCCCCCCCCCCCCCCCCCCCCCCCCCCCCCATATATAAGTACATTGATCATATGACTTTAGCTTCACATGGTGTTGGAGGAAATAGGCTCATAGTTGGTGTCTTGTTTTACTTCTCATTAACAAATCAATCTCACTTCCTAGCTGTGATCTTTGATTTTGTCTTTTTATCACATGATAAAATCTATTTGATGCACGCTCAATAAGCTTCAGCATGCTTTACACTGTATTCCAAACCATTTTCCCTCCACAATAGAAATTTCATGTTCACATAAAACTACAAAGATCTGCTACATGTGTATGTTAAGGCTTTCATCAGAGCAAAAACAAAGTTTTCATAACTGAATCACTTCATGAATTACATTGTATTGTTGTGATGCCTTTTACGTCATCAATTCCAGTTGGAAATCAGTAAAACTGAATTCCAAGTGTCACCTTAAGAACAATAAGATTACATTCTTGAGGATAATTCAAGTATTTGGCCTTTGGATGTGATTGGAAAGTATAACACGGTTAAATCAACAGTATTTTTCAGCATCCTTGCAATTTTCTTCCTGATGTCCCAAATACTCAATTGTCCAGATGTTGGAGCAGAAAAACAATAGCTTGTTTGCTGCTTCCTGTTTTCTCAGAGTACACTGTAAGAATTGCTGTCAATTTACAAAGCTAACCAAGTGTAAACCTAAACACGCATGGTCACAGTTTGCATTTAAAATCAACTGCTTGCAGTTGGTTACCCAAAAGAAATTATTTAGGAAATATGCAGCATAAAGTCATATTTTTCTGTTTGAGAAGCTGTGACATCACAAGTTGGCGAGTTTGTTTTCCCCCCTGCTTTAATTTAGTTTAATTTAATTGCATGTAGTGATAAGGAAAATGACCACCAAACACACATTTTTGTAAATGTGAGATTATGTCGATCCCACAGCTTTTCTCCTTTTTTATACTATAATCCACTGTAGTACCAGCACTTTCAAATAAAACTAGCAACAGTAAGATGATACATGTTTAAGGTGATATTAAGGTTTTTAGATCAACATTTCTCACCAATATTGCTGATCAGGTTGATGCAGAAATATGGGCTTGTATATAATACTAATAATACTACTACTAATAATATATATATCTATATATATATATATATATCCATCAGATGTGGCATATACCAAGGAGATGCGCTGTCCCCACTGCTGTTCTGCATAGGTCCACACAGAAGGGGTCTCAGTCCCAGAAGGAACAATAGCAGACATTGAGGACAGTTACAAGTACCTTGGAATACCA
>JAOWBL010000008.1:9421000-9516099 GCA_028564865.1 Zenarchopterus dispar
ACACCAGTTTGTGTCTCATAGTCAGCTTGCACCAGGAACATCCAGGGAGAATAAAGCCCACACATACAGCTTTTACTTTTCTGGAGCAATTTCACTGTAAATTTGTTTACAGTGTACATGCTGAAATGTTTTCATTCAGCCTCTGTATTATTCAAGGATGTCATAGTTTTCATATGATAATTTACATATTTCGCATGTAAAGTGACAGTTGATGAGTCCTGTGAAGCTTTCTCCAAGTAGAAATAAAGTTTTAGTTATATGAAAGCATCCACAGCTTCAGCTGGATCGAGATGGTATCCTCATCACATCTTGGTCGTGTGCAGTCAACGAACTCAAAAAAGCTGAAAATCACTATTTGCCATGCACCATGTTCTTACTGAGTTATATTTAGAAAACATAAAAAAAGACCTAGTTCTTTATTGTTTCTGTGGGAAATTTTTATAGAGGCCTGCCTTCTTTCTGGTCTCAAGGAGCAGCGCAGCCAAAGGAGGAAGAGGTTTGACGAAGACGCAGAAGGAAATGAACTTCACTTAATGTGACATGTAATTTCCTGGTTGCTCACTTGACTCTGGGAGGCAGAACGCGATTGAACCAGACAGTAGTGGTAGTCAGAAGTGATGCGAGGCTGCTGAGCTGCTGAGCTGCTGGCTGCGGTTGACACTGAGGGCTCATCTGAGACTGGGTTCGCAGGAACCCGGCACCCTGCTCAGACTCATACAATGAGAGATGGACTGGCACATAAGCCAATGCCAGTTGGTAAGGCACATTTGACAGTAACACGGCATTAGGGAAGACGCGGTTGCACAAAGGGTTTTACTGGACTTACTCTGTTCGGGTTTCTGTTGGAGGGGAAGTTGTGTCTGTTAAGTATGCATTCGACAAGCGAGGAGCTCTGAGACATGCATGCACACAAAAGCGTAGTACTCAAAACCTCACTGGCAGCTGTAAACAGTAGTCGTTTATGACTTGTGTGCTTACTGGTGCAGGGGAAGTACCTGATGAATCGCTGTACCATGTGTTTTGTTCCATGTGTTATTTGTGAGCGGTGAGTAAGTCGCTCTGAAACAACTCATGTCTTCCTCCTAAATGTCAGTTTTTGAGAAGCTTCTCTCACACAGATCAGCAGTAGTGGTTACTGGCATTCTCAGCTAATTAAAACGTCCAGGTTTTTTCATCACAGGACATCAGGGGCCCTTTGGGGATTTCACTTTAGAAATATCAAGTGGTTGTCAGAACTCATAAATGATCATTTAGCAGTGTATCTGTGTAAGTTAGTGCTGTGTCCTTTGTTGTGTTATTTTGTCTGATGTGAGATGAAGAGACTGATGTATGGAGGGAAGTGTGGCAGGATATGTTGCACTGCAGAAGCTGATTGAAGCTGTGATAACAGTCGTTGTGTATAAACATCCTCAGCTCACATGATGTTACAAGGAGCCAGTAATGTTGGAGTCACTAGTTCAAGACAATGACACGTCCACGCTGAAGACAGGTCTCTGTGTGTTTGGTAATGTACACTGGGTTATGACTGGTCTGCACTTAAAAGACAGGAATCTGTTGATTTTTGTTTCAGTTTTTTAAAAAAAGGGGAAAGAATTACCTCATGTGCCTTTCTCGGCCCGTTGCATCTCTTTGCAACATCCTGTTACAAAAACAGGTCAAAAGATTTAGTTGCTGCCACGTTTTCAGCCACAGTTTGTCACACCTCAGCATGTAATCAAAAAAATAAACATGATGCACACATTGGGTTGTTTACAAGTAGTGAGCTTGTGCTCGGAGGTGTGAGAATTGCTCCACTTCCTCACTTGTTTTTTTTTTTTTTTTTTTTTTTCTGATGTCCTGCAGAAAGACCTGGGATACCTGCAGCAGTGGCTGGAGGCATTTGTGACTTCCTTTGAGAGGCTCATTGATGTGCACTCACTGGAGCCTCGGAGGTGAGTAGTAACACTTATCTTACTTTCACAAACTGCATATCCACCGGCCAGCATTCCCAGAGGCAGACTCACAGTACCTATCACAGCGTCAGGTGTCCGTTTTTGCCACCTTCTTGTCTCTGTTCTTTCAGACTGGAGGAGGGGGGCTCTGAGGTGCCCCTGCTCCCCAGAGAGGTCCTGGTGTTCCTCAGCACGCAGCTATGGCACAGCGCGCTCCACCTCTCCAGCTCCACCGAGCACAACAGCAACACGCCACACCCACTGCTCCTCATCAAGTTCTTCATCATTGTTTGCAGGTGAGGTCATGCAGCTGGATGCATGTTTGCTCAGTCACAAAAGTAAACATATCATATACTTTAATTCTTGTGTTAATTGGAGAATTGAAATCCGTTGTCATGGTGATAGGATAGGATAGGACTACATCCAGATACATAGTGATCCTTTTAGTGGAGAAAAATAAATCCATGCAATTCCTTACCAATAATTTAAGCCCTTTTATTTAAATCAAGGTAGCGCAATGAGAGTAAAAAAAATTTTTGAACATATTGAGCCCTTTTTATTCATTATTTTCTACATGCTCATTTTCAGTTTAAGGGTGCAGCATGTTTCAAAGAAGGGCAAGTAAAGGCTAGAAAAGTTGTGTCAAGCTCAGAGCATTTCACGGGCACACAGCTAATTAACTGTTAGCCGCATATTTCACAATGTTTCTCATTGTAAAACTGTGAAGAGCTTTAAGATTTCTTCATCAAAGCAGATAATGTCGTTAACTGTTTCTAAGAATTGGGAGAAATCTCTGTATACTGGGGACAAGTCTAAACTCTGACTGTAGCTGGCTTTGACCCAGAAGCCTTCAAGCAGCTCTGCTTTAGAAACGTCTTTTTCTAAAGCAGAGCATGGCAAACTTTCTCTTTTTCCTCACTGTTTTTTTTTATACTCTAAGCTAAATATATATTCATAACATCAAATCATAATATCCATCTATTTCCTTTACCCACTTAATCCAATGTCGGGTCACGGGGGTCTGCTGGAGCTTATCCCAGCACACTACGGACAAAAGGCAGTGCTGCAAATCATAACGTTCTGTTTGTATTTAAATTTTATTCTGCATCCCAAATTTGTTTGAAACAGGATGGTAAATTTATCTCTCACTAAAAGCTTTCGTCAAACATTCAAGCCGTACCATTAACAAAAGCGCTATTAGGGGAACCAGATATTGTTTTTCCTTCAGGTATTTCAGGAATTGCAGTACAGATTTCACAAAGCTGCTGCAACTCAAGAAGCTTCTTTCTCTGTGTGCTTTTACTGTAATTGTCCATGGTATTCAGCACCAATTAATAAATTGCACTTATTTGTGTGTGTGTTTTTCTTTCTAGGAATATGGAGAACATTGACCCTGAAAAGACCCCTAGTTTTGTTTTTGAAATTATAAAGCTTTTGAATTTCTGTTTGGACCAGGTAAGGCAACTATAAACAGACTTCAAAGCTCAGTGATCTATCAAGAGCCATGGCTGTCCGGCATGTTCCACATATATCATGAATCCAAAGCACATTCATGTACAGATAAAGAGACTGGTAAATCCATGGCGGACTGATCATTTGTATTGGTCTTGACATTCTCACCCTGAAGTAACAGATCTAGTTTAGACTCAAAGAGAAGTGGGTGTGTAGTTGACCTTCACTTCGATGTACAGGAATTTGTTAACTGTTGAAACAAATGCTTGTGCTGAGGATGAATGATGGATGACCGTGTTCCCAAACCTTTCTCATACAGTTAAAGAAGGGACAGGGGGAGAAGTCATCTCTGCAGCTGGTTGTGCAGTATGGACTCGTGCTTTGTGAAAGTCTGTTTGACCCTTATCAGACATGGAGGAGACGTCTAGCAGGGTGAGTGTGTGTTGCTTTACATTCATGACTGTGTGGGTGGTGGAATTCAGCTACACAAAGACTAGAAGGCTATTCTTTGTGCTTGACGCCTTGCCCAACCTTCTGCAATGTGTAACACCTCATCCTCCGCTTTGAAGTCAAAACATCATAAGTACCACAGTGTCTGTGGAAGCCACACGCTTGACTAGCCCTGATGGGAGTGAATGACTCAAAGTTTTGTGTGTTGCAGGGAGGAGGTCAGCTTGCTGGAGAGAAACAAATATAAGTTTTCACCGCTAGCTTTGCCAGAAGAGCTGCCGGCTCTGTTCCACGGTGAGAAAGTCTGTCAGCTGCCACTTCTCCGACTTCTGTCGTGCCAGTCAAACCGCTCCTGCCACTGCAGAGTCTTAAAAGTTTCCGTCTTCCCCTAGAAAAAAAATCTATTTCTTCTGCAGGAAAATAAATAGCCAGTCTGTCAGTGTGTTCATTTCTGGTTAAGGAACTCGATTACCCAGCATCTCGTTATCTGCTCTGACACGCCAGGTCAAGGATTTGAAATTTTAGGATCACATTATACGATTTGATCATGGAGTGCTAATCTATGAACCGTGTGGGAAATCTAATTTTGAGAAGGTTTGAATGTGTCCAAATTCTTTGCGGATTATGCTGTAATAGCAAGTTTAATAGGAAACGTTAAAGGCCAGTTGTGTAACACATAAGCAGTTAGTAAGACTTTTGTTTTTCATCGAGCAGACAGAGCAAAGACATTTCACTGAGGTACTGGATTTTTAGGGGTCCAAGCAGCAAACCTGTTTTTTTTTGTTTCATTTTCTTATTTTATTCTACATTTTCTTCTTGTTCTTCCACTTCTTTTTGTTCTTATTGTTCTTCTTTTCCTTGCTCTTCTTCTTTTTCTTTCTCTTATCCTTATTTTCCTTTTGTTCTTCTCCTTCTCTTTCTCCTCCTCAGCAGGAACCACCTTTACTGTGGAAACAGAGGCCCGATTCCACACCTGGAAAAAATTTTCTCAAAATATTTAATCATTCAGACCCCAAATCTTTAGGCGTATCTCCTGTAATTCATCTCCAACTTTGCTCCATTAGTCTTTTGGATTTTTTCTGGAAAAGTACGTTTTAGGAATTTAACACAAACTGCTAAAAAAAAAAAAATCTTGGCAATATTGACTCGTGAACATCTATGTCGCTAGCCTCGTCACAAGCTGTTAAGGAAATGTAAATATCTTTCCAATGATTTTTATAAACTTAGGTCACCTAAAGAAAATTGCAACAATAACCTGCAGCAACCATTTATAATCTGAAATCCAACCTTGTTTATAATTTCAGTTCAGGGATGAATTAAGTGTTATTAAATAGAATTAAGTTGGGCTGAACTGAAATTTGAGATGCTACATTCAGCATATTTACTAAAATGCAGATTTCTTTATGCTACTGGGCATCACAACACAAAATATTATATATCTCCTAATTGTGGGAATTAACTTTACTGAAATAATTTGGTTTATACAACCTGTGTTCTTTGCATCACATCAAAATTTGTAGACTTTTCACGAGAGCTGAAAATGTTTTAGTACATCCACAGGTTTGAGACAAATGTTTTCCCTCCATGCAGTTTTTGGTTGGTTCAGATGCCAGTCGCTCCACAGAGTTCAAAGTATGCAAAGTCATTCAACATCTGTATGTCCATTCTTCATTAAAGGAAGGCTAAGTGATTCTGTGTGATTTCCACACCAGAGGTGTGTTTTCTCAGGGAGCATTAGAGGGAGGAAGGAGCTAACTCTTGTGTTTTGCTCATTTTAATATCAGCAGATGGCAAGTCATCCAGAAATCCCTTCCCCTACCTTTAAAATATTATCAGCGCTGTATTACATTGTTTTTGACTATCACATGTTTCCTGAGGTGTTTTGATAATGTGATAATGACTGTGTGCAAAGCATTTGCTGTTCATTTTTTGTGTTTAGCAATATATATACTTTTTATTTTTTATTTTTTGCAATGTTCAAATTGGAAAAGGGCTTGAGTAAAACCCAGCATATGCTAAAAGTTAACAGTCTGTGGTTTATTTGAGTTGAGGGAAAACAACACTGTATGTCTTGTCTTTCCTAACATTGTCTTGACTCGACTGATACAGACAGTCTCCAGGAATGTGAGCTGATCCCAGAGCTGCTCACAATCAGACTGGTTCATCTCCAGGGGGCTGTCATCAGTGGAGGAAAGGTCTGCTGCCGTATCTGTCTGGTTCAGTTGTAATTCTAACACTACAAGTCCACATTTAAGTGGTTTGAAGTAGATTGAAAGTAACTTTGAGCTTACTCTCTGTTTTTTTTTTTTTTTTTGTAGAAAAATGGTCTTCTCTCTATCAGCCCTGACTCTGTTATGGACCTGTTCTCTGTTCTGCGGGCTTGGTGCTGCAGCAACTCCCCTGAACCCAAGAGCACCAAACTCCCACGGCTGACTTTGCAGTGTCTGACAGCAATGATCCATCTTCTACACTGCAGCAGCCCTGCAGAGCGGCAGGTGGAGATCAGGACGATACTAGAGAGCTACTTTCAGCTCCTCAACTGGAATCGTCCACTCAGCAGTGAGCAGGAAAACAGGCAAAGCTGGGAAGACAATCTGATCTCGCTCCAGCGTCAAATGCTAAGTAAGAGCACGC
Source organism: Zenarchopterus dispar (assembly GCA_028564865.1). Lineage (NCBI taxonomy): Eukaryota > Metazoa > Chordata > Actinopteri > Beloniformes > Zenarchopteridae > Zenarchopterus > Zenarchopterus dispar. Next base: position 9,427,468 of record JAOWBL010000008.1, read on the forward strand.
CCACCGCAGCAGGACTAAAGTCGAGCTTAATATCAAGCTTTATTTTCATACAGTCATATCAGAAAGAGAGTCAAAATAAGTATGATCTTGTCTGAAGTTTCGGAAAACCTTAGAAGTGGAAAGAGAACTGAAAGAGGGTGTGCTTTGTTTTTCACACGAACGTGTGTCTCTGAATCAAAACCAGAAATCAATTGTGTCCAGTAAAAGAAGTGAGTCAACTTCCCACTTGTTGTCAATTTTAGCTGCTGTTCCTGAGATCCTGCAGTGCTCTGACAGACCAGCCCTGCAGGCTGTCTTCCTCAACAACAACTGCTTTGAGCACATCCTCAGACTCATTCAGAACAGCAAGGTCAGACCACTGTCTTGCAAAAACACATCACCCGACTCTCCTAATTCACATCTTTCAATCAGTCCGCCTGTGTCAGTCTGTCACCTCTTTTATTTTTGTCGAAACCGTTTCCTCTTTCTGTGGTGTCACATCTGCCATCACAATGATTTCTCCTTCTGAAATTTGATGAACATACAAATGTTTTAATCTCATGGTTCCCCACGTGGCTTCAATATGTGTTCCCCTGCAGCTGTAGAGAGAGAGACCTACATCAAACCTGTCTGTTGCCAGTCTCAGATGACTTTTGTCTAATTATCTGTCCTTGTTGTGCCATGTGTGTTTTGTGTGTGCCTGCGTATGTCTGTGTGTCCTGAAGCTCTTTCAGAGCAACAGGCGTAGGCCAGAGCATGAGGTTGTGTGTGACCTCACTACGCATTTACTCACAGATGTCGAAGTGGACCAGGTACCCTCCCCTCCCACTTCCCACTCAGTGTTGCTAGTGGTCTGTCAGCAGGAAACTCAACCCTTTCTCCACTTGTTAAGCGCGCTGAGCTATTTTAAAAGGAAGGTTTATACAGGAAGTTTGACTTCACTCATTTTTAAATACAGCAGGTATGGCTATGCATAATAAGTGCCATCAGTTTTTTTTTTTTGTTGTTGTTTTTTTTTAAAATCAGCCGTATCTGCCCATCTCCAAGACCCACTTACTGCCTTAGTTACTCCTATTAGGGAGAATTGTTAGTTTCATTTAAATGTGTTTACTTACATCACAGCGATTACAGGCTGAATTCCCTGTTGACAACACTGGACAAGAAGGGTGTGCTGTGTTTATCACTGTGCATGAAATGGTTGCTTTTCAGTGCATGTCTTTCCCTTTTTTTTCCTACTATTTTTGCTGCTCTTCATGTGACTGGTGCTGCTTGTGTAAATGACCTGGTTTATGTCTTGGACTAATTTCCAGCAATAGCTGGGGATTGCCTCAATTCTGATTTTTTTTTTTTCTTCTTTTTTTTTTTTGTTGTTGTTTTGATGGCTTTGGTTTTTGCATGCTGGGATGTAGCAATAATTAACAAAGAGGTGTTTGTTTGGTGACTGGTACAGCAGTTCACTTTACTTTGACCCAGTCTGCTGCAGTAATTGTGGTGCACTTCCTCCTGCACTTTACAGATAACATGGCAGTATTTTATTTCATTTTAATTTGATCCTTTTCTTGTCAACTTATCTTGATAAACATCCAGCAGCACAGTTCCACAATTAACTGTACCCCCTTTTTTCATGTAGGTGTGGGAGAGAGGATCAGACAGTATCACTGTTCATGCCTTGGGGGTCCTCACATCTATAATGAGTAACTCCCCTTCTGCAAAAGTAAGACCCTTCTTGATGAGGTCAAATCGTGCACCTTTCATACATTTACAACATATTAAAAGAAAAAAAAAACAATACAACTTCAACAATGGCAGCTGAAATGAGTTGTTGATGGGGAAAGTTGCTTTCCGTTCCTGTTGGAAAGCTCATTGTATTTCCTTCCAATAACAGAAATGTGCCAGCTAGTAATACCCTGTAGAGCAGCTTTCTTCAACCTATTTCTGTCTCATTTCCTCTCAGGAGGTTTTCAAGGAGAGGATTGGTTACTCCCAATTGTTTGATGTGCTGAAGAGTCAAGGTCAACCCACCAAAAGGTTGCTGCAGGAACTGATGAACATGGTGAAACCTACATTTTCTTCTCCTCCTCTTTTTGCAGAGACCGTAGAAGTCAAGTTTCCGATTTGAAAAGTCTTGCTGCTAATTAACCTTGATTGTTTCACCCTGTCTGAATCTTCTTCCGTTCTATCTTCCCTCCAGGCAGTGGAGGGGGAGCATGCCCATGCTCATCACCTCGGCATTAGCAATGACCAGCCTTTGCTGCTGCTGCTGCAGTGGCTGCCTGACCTGTCGTGTCAGAGGGACCTTCAGCTGCTGGTAGCCCAGTGGCTGGCTGCTGTATGTGGTGGTTCCCTGTCCTGTCGCACTGTGGCTGTTGAGGCAGGCATGGTTGGAGCTTTGCTGCAGGTGCTGTCACATCCCCAGAGTCTGGATAGACAGTGTGCAGATGCCCTGTTGGGCCTCCTACAGGACTTAGGCTCCCTTTGTCTGAAACCAGAAGAACTGAAGAACCTTCTAAGACTCCTCAGAGTGGATCAGGACAACGGTACAGAGTTAGGAAGGATGCACCCCTACTGCACACGGATCATACGTGTGCTGTCAGCCATGGCAGCCAGAGAAGGCAAAGACAGTGCTTTGCAATACTTTGATCTTTCACCGCCGATGGCGGGTATTATGGTGCCACCAGTCCAGCGTTGGCCAGGCAGTGGGTTTGCCTTTCATGCTTGGCTCTGCCTCAACATGGACTTCCCATCTTGTCACACGGATTTCTCTAACAACCGTAAACCTGTGCCCAACTCTGGGACGGCAGCTCAGCACGACATTGGAAAAGGACCTCGGAGAAAGCAGCTCTACAGGTAAAACGGTTTGCAAGACATAGTTTTGTTGCAAGCTTCATCTTGATGACTGAATAGCACAGTTTAAGACAAAGGCATCTTTTCCCCTGTAAAGTTTTTTCACAGCAAGTGGAACTGGGATGGAAGCCTTCTTCACTATGGAAGGTGTGCTGGTGGTGGCTGTTTGCACTAAGAAAGACTACATGGCTGTTGCTTTGCCAGAGTTCCCACTAGCTGACTCATGCTGGGTGAGTGGGATTACAGATATTACAGTTACGATAACTTCTGACCAATATTTGGCCTCATTTAACTGAAATGAAGATAAATGTGATCTGGCAGAAAATCCATCTTCAATCTTTATTTTCATGTTGTCATGTTTATTTGTAAAACTCAAACTCAAAACAAATTTTTTTAAATTCAGGTAAAATTTGTATGTTTTTTGATTTCTCCCTTATTGCAGCATTCAGTGGCTATAGTTCACATCCCAGGTCGTCGTCCATTTGGTCAGAATTTGGTCACGATCTACATCGATGGAGAGCAGCGTAAAACCGCTCAGCTGCGTTTTCCATCCTTCAGTGAGGTAGTTACAGCAAGACTCGTATATGCTGCTGATCCACACGCCGTTACTGACTGGCTCTTCTCTGTCAGTCTAACGTCCTCTGTCTCTTCTCATTCTCACCTCACCTGTTCATGAAGCCCTATACCTCCTGCTGCATCGGCTCTGCGGGGCACCGGACCACTACCACCACCACCTCCCCAAACCTTCCCATGCCTTTTACCTCCTGCCCATCACCCGAATTTGCCTTCCCAGTCCACGCTCCTTCCCTCATCCGTTCCCAGTCCTTCCCAGCCTCCTTTGCAGCAGGCCGGTGGGGGCCTTTGGTAGACTCCCCTGTGCACACCATTCCAGCAGGACTGCAGGACACAGAGTGGGGGTCACCTACATCGCTGGATGGGCTACTGGGCACTGCCTTCATCTGCCATGAGGCTATGCAGCACACGCAGGCGCGAGCTCTACATGCCGCAGGTTGGTTACCACAATGTCCCAAACAGCTCAATTTTAACTTTACAAACAGGAGTATTACATTTTTGCATGTACACCAAGTAATGTTTGCATAGTTCATGACCTCCACTACCCTTATTCTCTCCATCACAGGCCCCAATCACGTGTCCTTATTCAAAGCGGATGGAGAGCTATCTGATCTCAATAGCAAGCTTCTACTCTACTATACTCCACAGGTGAGTCACTGAAAGTGGAGCACTCACACGTTTTATTACACTGCCACAACCAGTCATTCTTGTTTACATACGTGTGCTTTATTTTTCTTTCTTCCCAGGCATTTAAAAGTCAGATATGCCTGGACTTGGCTCCGAATCATCAATATGATGGCAGACTTACTGGACACAGAGTGGTGAACTGGGACATCAGGGTTAGAAATGAAAAAAAAAAACACTTTTCATGATGATCATTTACTGAAATGTCTGCTTTTTGTTCAATTCATCTGATAAACTCACACATAGGGACCAAAGTGAGAAGTGAAACAAGTTGTTTAAGGCATTCATGCTACACTATTGCTGCTTTCTGGTGTTTTAATCTTCATGAAAAACTAACTGTATGACTCAGTAGAACTGTTTTTAAGCAGCAATAATGTGACGTAATTGTTTTCTGAATCGTGTTATCTATCTCATCGTTGTGGAGAAGTTTGACCTTCATCTCGACAACGTTGCTTCAGTTCATTGAGGTTTTCAGGCATTCATTAATGCCTCGGATTTCAGTGGTGTTGAGGTCAGAACTTTCACTGGGTTAAGAGGCTTTTAAAGCCTTTTTATTATAGATTTGCTGGTAGACAGATGGTCTCACATTTGATTCATTAATACTTCATACAGAGAGTCAATTCAATGATACAGAGAGACAACTCAGTGGCTGCAGAGTCCTCAAATCATGTCACTGCAAAAAAGCCTAAATCCTTACTCTTTTTCCATGGTGTTTAACATTTTGCATGATGTGTTTGTTCTGATAAAATGTGTTTGGTTTTCACCAAAGGAAGCACTGGATTGTGGCCAAACAGCTCTGCCTTGGTCTTATTTGGCCAAAATGACATTTTTCCAGAAATTCTGTGGTTTGTTCAGATGAAACTTTGCAAACATAATCCACGCTGCACAGCTCTTTTTGGAGTGAAAAGGCTTTCTCTTACTAGCCATTACCAACAAGCCATACTCATTTAGTCTTTTACTGTTTGTACTTTTATGAACTTTAACTTTTAAGATACTGACTGAGGCCTATAGTTTGAGATCTAGTTCTTGAGCATTGTTTGCTCTGTTTGTCTTCTGTGATTTGCAAAATCTGACCTTGGGACTGACCTGAGATGAAACTCCCACTCTTGGAAAGAATGCCTACGTCAATGTTTTCAGCTTGAGAATAATCTTTGATGGACTCCAAATTGTTTGGAAATAGCTTTATTTCTTCATGGATTAACAGGCACCAACAGCTGCTGCTCTAATATTCCTGCTGATGTCTTTTCTTCCTTGGCATTGTGTTAAAACACACCTGCATCCAAACTGACCAAACCTCTGCTTTTATAGAAATGATAACACCTGCTGACTTCTCAGTTATTATAGAATCAGGAAGGATGTTTGTAGTTTTTCCACACACATTTTTTTCCCTTTTGTTTTTGTGGCTTTTCTTTCAGCAGGTCTTCTTTTAAAATGACATTTCTGTTGTTTTTCGTCTTTTTAAAGACACTACATAATTGCTGCTCTGAATCATTTTTGTCCCTCTCCTCACAGGATGTTGTAAATGTGATTGGTGGTATTGGGGTTTTGGTGCCACTTCTTGAACAAGTGTGTGAGGCTGAGCAGGTTTATAACGGCGGTCAAGACACCTCAGACTTGCTGGGACCGGAGCTCACTTCCTCCAGAGGCCCTGCTGCTATGCTGCTGCCTCTGAACAAATCTGCTGGTTAGTTTGCCTTCAGTTCAGATTTCATTTTTTTTTAAAATTCTCTCCCTCTGCACTTAATTCATGATGATTTATTAAAATTCCATGACTTATATTTCGTTAATGTGTAGATAATTGAAATTGTACACATAGAGTAGTTAATGGCATGTTCTGTGTTATTGTGAGTAGTAAAAACTGCATGTTTCTCACCAGAATTGTTTAGTTAAAAATGTAATTTTTCAATACTATGTGCATGAAGTACCACTCCCTGTATTGTTTTAGGATGGACGTAGTAACCTCTAAATTTGAGATTATGAAACATGCCTATCTGTTTCTTAATACCCTGGATATACACTCACCAGTTGCAATCATTAGGCACACCTCATATACCTAATTCTCTAGTTTATTTACTTTGCTAAAAATGACTTTCAGGGCAGTTTTAAGTTGTAACTAAGCAAGTGTCTATTCACCCTCCATAATATAACTTCACACAGGAACTGCAACACAAACAGTCAAACCCGACCAGTGTCAGACATAAGCAGGTCATAGTAGCATTTTCATAAACTATGGAGTAAACAAAATGAGCTAAACGAACAACCCAACAATTGTGGCAAATAATCTGATATATGGCTCATCCTCAGAAGTGATAATGTCTATAAACTGCTTTGAAATGCACAAATATGATTGTCTGTGAGTAACACAGGAAATCTTAAACCTTGTTTTGCCCTATTTCTTTTTTTTTTTTCTTTTCCTCAGAGGGCCGACTAGAGAGAAACAGCATTGCTGCCTTCCTGCTGATGGTGAAAAACATGATTCGTCAGCATCCTGTCAATCAGGAGAGTCTGCTGCAATGTCAGGGGCCAAGCGTCATAGGTGCCATGCTGAGCAAGGTAGGTGTCCCACACGGCAGCGTGTTTCCGAAACGAATTACTGGAAGAGCTGAATAGCATCTGAAAATCTGACCTTTTCCACTGCATTGCTGTGGTACAGTTGTGCTGTAATGAATGGCCCTGGTGTTGGTGAAACAGCAGCTGTCTGTCAGAATCAAGTGTTTGTGTGGGAAAATGTATGCATGGTTTCACTCTGAATGACAGCAAATGATGTCAGCCAAAAAAAAAAAAAAAAAGTGATCAAAAAAGTAATGTGAAACACTGCAGGGTTGCATCACATCTAGGGTTTTTTTTTTTTTTTTTAAATCTCACAGTCTAAGTTGAAGTGCTCAGCTTGACATGATCACAGTGCTGACAGATGTGAGTGTTCAGTGGCATCGACTAGTCGAGTGTTGCACTGGTGCAGCTCAGACGTGCATGGAGGCTGGCAGGATATGTTGAAACTGAGATGTTAAGGTGGAGCATCCTGTAAGGAAGCCACTTTGTGTCCTAATAATCTCATGTGGTGTCTCTATTTGGCAATGAAAAAGATGCACGCAGTCACAACCACACACTCAGGGGACTGGAGGGCTTCATCGGCACTTCAAACACACTCCTCCTCGCACACACAAATCCAAATGCGTAGAAATTACTAGTGTTGAGTTAAACCACACCTTTACCTTGTGTCCACTGCAGGTTCCAGGCAGTATGATGGACATGAACGTCTTGATTGCATGTCAGCTGCTGCTGGAGCAGGTTTTCAACGAGGGCAACAGCTTACTTCTACAGCAGCTCTACCAGCACCTGCTTTTCAATTTCCGCATCTGGACTAAAAGCCACTTCGCTGTTTGTTTAGGTAAGGCACGAGCAGCCCCCCATGTCCCTGACTAATGCACCTGTCAAGGTTTTCGTGTGCTCTGAAGCCGCTGATGTATACGCGCCGAGACTGAAAGACGACGGGAGAGAGTCAAGCAGGGCAGAGCTAGAAGACGTTAATGTCTCAGGTTCAGGCTGTGGGAAGGTTTTGAAGTGAATCATTTTTGTACTTTGTAATGAATGTACTTCTTCAAAAAAGCATTTACACAATAGTGTGACATTTTTAAATGTCAGCCGGAAGAGATGTGACAACAGGTCTCTTTTCTTCCAAAGCACATGTGCAGTACCTGTCATCTGTGATAAACAAAAGCAAGCAGCGCATGAAGAGGAAGTATGGAGTTCAGTACATCCTGGATACCATCCGGACGTTCTACAGGTAAACCTTAACAAGCATGCTGACTCAAGTTAATGCTGAACATCAAACATTCATTCAAAGCGAAGTGAAACTGCACCTGAATGGTTTAAGTTATTATAAACGTAATTGTTTTGTTTCAGCGGGGAGAAAGATGGCAGCTCCCTGTCTGACGAGAAGCAGACGATTCAGACGTCTCTGTTTGCCTTGCTGAAAGATTTTCTCAAGTCTCCGACGTCCGAGGAGCTTCACAGCGTCCTTGCATACATAACGACTGTCAGGGAGGAGCAGCAGGTGGGGCACACGTGTTTTTAAAAGTTGTTTTTACCCGAGGAAGTTTTATTGAAATCATTTGACCTTTTCAGTGGGTCAGTTTCCTCCCTGTTTTCCAGCTGAATGCTCACAGATTTACGTCTTCACTCTCAAACTCCTCTCAATAGAGCTTTGTTCATCTCTTGCCCATATTTCGGAGAAACTTATCAGCTGCTCTGTCTGTCAGGTGGTGAAGGGCTTGGATGTGCTTTACGAGCTGCTGAGGAGCAGCCCTCCTCGTGAGCATGTGCAGACCGTGCTGCTGGAGTGGGGCGTGGAGCAGCTTTACTGCTTGCTGCTCACGCCAAGCTTTGGAGACGAGGCCAGAGAGAGAGTTTTCAGGGTGAGAACCACTGGTCTGACTTTTTAACCACCGATCTTCTAATTTAAATGCAGGGTCACTGGGGATATATTATCAAAACGGGCGAACTTCCTTACTGTTTTGCAGGTTTTATACAAAATTCTCAAAAGCGAGAAGGTCTCTGAACGTAACAAGCAGCGCATTAAGCTGAAGGATTTTGGCTATCTTGGCCTGGTTTGCTCTCTTGAAGACATTCCCGTGACGATGACCACAGTTCGGTGTCTGTACGAGCAGGTCCTCGCTACAGGTAATAATCAAAAACAGGCTTCTTTTTAGGTATCTGAAACAGATGACAAATAACATCTGAGCTTTTGTGAATTAACATCAACAAAACTTAAATTTAGAAATAAAACATTCAGCCACTCTCTCAGTAATCGAACTAAATGTGGATCAATTCTCCAAAACTAGGTGAAATTTGGAATTAAAAGACAGATGAAACGTAGTTTATAATTGTATTTCTAGAAACATGAATATTACATATCTGTAAACACAAAGGGATTGAGTTCTTGACAGAATCGGGCTGGAAACAACCACAGCAACATCTTAAAAGAGTTGGGATTATATAAATCCACTGTTGAGACAGGTTGTGTACAAACGGAGGAAATTCAAGTCCATTGTTTTCTTTGCTGGGAGCGGTCAACCAACAAAGATCACGTCAAGACTGTAATAGTCCGCTGGGTCACAGAAAAACCTCGAGGAGCTTCTGAAGACTCCTCTCATATTAGCTGACGTTCACAGGTCCATCAGAAAAACACAGAACCACACATGCAACGCAGAAACAGGAACAACACGACTGGAAAAGTCTTATGGATAGAAGAAACCAAAAGAAATGTTTAAAAATGAAATAAGGAGCATTAGTTTTTTACAGAAAATTCAGCATAAGAGCATTCTCTAAACTTTGAGACATGGTTGTGGAGGTGGTTTCATGGTTTGAGCCTGCTTTGCAGCATTCAGTGATGGGAAAAAAAATTATTCTGAGCCATCAGTCACTCATACAGAACTTCTTATTACATATTTGCTCTGTATATCCACAATCACATCAATCACGTTAGAATGGGAACAGCCTGTCAGCTCCACCACAGATAAACTTGGAATGGGCAAGTCAAAAGCCTAACCTTAGCTAAATGTTTCCCTGCTCTGGTCCTCAGGACTCACTGTGTTGCATGGATTAGATGTTTCACTACTTCAACACGCCTGATTAATGTGATTGGATCTTCTGAACAGCTTGTTATCGAGCTCTGCAAAAGTCTGTTAATGACCCACGAATTTGATCCAGGACTGTTGGAGGTAGGAAACATCTAAAATATGCCAGGCAGTGGGGTCCCGAGGACCAGGATTGAGAAAGACTGCCGTAATTCAACAGAAATGTTGAGGAAGGGCCCAAAGGTACTGAAACCAGATGTTTGCATACTTTTTGTCACAGACAAGTCTATGCACAGTAGCAGCACAGTGGCTTAGTGGTTAGCACTGTTGCCTCACAGCAAGAAGGTTCCTGGTTCGACTCCCAGCCAGGAGTCTTTCTGTGTGGAGTTTGCATTTTCTCCCCGTGCTTGCGTGGGTTTTCTCCGGGCACTCCGGTTTCCTCCCACAGTCCAAAAACGTGTATGTGAGGTTGATTGAGAACTCTAAAATTGCCCATAGGTGTGAGTGTGTGTATGAATGGTTGTTTGTCTTTGAGTGTGGCCCTGCGAAGGACTGGCGACCTGTCCAGGGTGTACCCCTGCCTCTCGCCTGGGATGGGCTGGGATTGGCTCCAGCAGACCCCCGTGACCCAGAAATGGAACAACGGGTCAAGAAGATGGATGGATGGGGTGTTTATCTGCCTCACCACTGTAAAAAAAAAAAAAAATCTTATGATGCAAAAATACAGGAAACTAAACGATTTGCAAACTTTCTAGCACTACTAAGATGAAGAATAAAGCTTCAAAAATGAATGAAAAAAGAACTAAATCAAACTTCTCAAAGTTAGAGTAGCGACTTTAGCTGTTTTTCTCTATAAAAACAGAACACCAATCACCAGTTTCCACTCTGTCAATCCTATAAAATTAAATTAAATTAAATTCTGACTGATTCATCTGTTGAAAATACCTTTTTATTATTTCAATAAAGATGTCTGAAATCTTTGATATGAATTGACTATAAATAAGTCAGTAGATATTAAATCTGATGTGAAAGTCTTTGAAATCTTACATTTTTCTGCTGTTAGTAATGGTATTTAGAAATAATCCATAAACTCAGCAAACATGTGCTGGTACCATGCAGATGCCAGCCCAAACTTCAGAGACCTCCTGGCCGTGGCCTGTCTGTCCCATCGGGCTGAGCTCACGGTCCGACTAGACGTCTGCCGCAAGGTTAGTTCATATCATCCGTATTTTACTAATCAACTTTCAAATGTAAACTTTGATCAAATGTGTCATCTCAGTGACGATAACAAACTCTTTTTCTGGTCCCTCTGAAATGACTCCAGCTCTTTCATCTGATCTACTCCAATGAGGACTATGTGAAGCAGCTTGCCAGGCAGCCGGGCTGGCAGGATGTTCTGACCAAACTCTATGTGAAAGAGTCCTATGGATCGCACGTTGCCAGCATCGCAGAGTCCGCCACGCACGGCTCCTTTGAGCCAAATCACAGGCCGCCGCTGCGCAGAGACCAGTCCATGGTCATCGAAGACCCTCGCACGAACATCTTCTTAAGCTATCGCAACTCTCAGGACATGGAGGATGAGGAGGAGGAAGACGACGGCGGTCAGCGGGACATCTCTGAGGGATTCTCCGACTTATCCCAGTCGCCTCCCAGTGGTGGTGGGGGCCCACTGAAAAACTTCACAGGTTCCCTTCACTTCAAGTCGTTTGATTCGGTGGATCAGGAGAGCCACTTGTCCTCTGTCTCTAATGCAGTGGACATTGCTCTGTCTCGACCTGAAGATGAGGGACGAGACTATCAGCCGCTCTCCCCCTTTGGGACGTCACCCTTTGATTTGGAATTAGGAAGCGTGGGGGAGACCGGCACACACACCCCCGTAGGGAGTCTGACCAACACGCCGTCTCCTCTGGAGCACTGTAAACCGTTTCCACCACTCAGACCGAGGAAGAGCTCCAGTTTGTCCAACGTCCTGGATGACGCCAGCTATGGGACAGATCCTCCCACTGGAGATACAATCTCCAACACATCCAACCCTCAGGTACCTCCCCATCCCCTCACACCCCCATCCTTTAATGCAAATTTCACTAAACCAGGACTCTGTTGATGAGGTTTGTTTGATTCTATTTGTATTTCAGCAGACACCCGAGGAAGAGCTGTGCAACCTTCTGACCAACATCGTCTTCTCCGTGCTGTGGAGCGGCAGAGGGGCCGAGGGGGCAGAGGATGTGGTGTGGAGGGAGAGGGGACAGGTGTTTTCCGTTCTCACCAAACTGGGCTCCTCCTGCCAGCTGGTGCGCCCTCCCGATGAAATCAAACGCAGGTCAGTTATGGAGATTGAATTTGTCTTGAAGTGGAAAAACAGCTGCTTCACGTTTAATCTAAATATTCATACACATTTACACGTCATTTAGCGATGTTTTTGAAGTCTGTTTGCCTCTCTTTGTTCCAGTCTTTTGGAAATGATGCTGGAGTCATCGCTCTCGGACTTGAGGGATGCCCAGGGAGTGTCTCTGCCTTTCTGTCCGAGTCTGGTTCGGCTCCTCAGGCTGCTGCAGGACTTCCTGTTTGCAGAGGGCACAGACAACCGAACGCTGTGGAGCGAAAAGGTGAAGTCACCCTACACTCGTGCCACCGGCCAACACTGTTGAACGCCATCGTGTTGATAGCTATCGGCTGACTGTGAAAACGCAAGAGACCACAAGGGAAATAAGTGCAAGACTTATTTCCCTTGTGTGAATTGTGAATTAGTAAGCCAAAAAAATTTGATATTTCAGCATTATAGTTATCGTATAAACACAAATAATGTTAAACTTGGAAATCCACAGACCCGATCTGATGAGGTGGTGATTGGAAGTGGGGGAATGTTGGTAATAATACTTGTTGATTATTAATATGTGTGAATCCTATGAATCTGTGTTGGGAGGATACGTCCATGATGCTCCCAGGTTTTGGTTCCTTACAGTTTTGACTTTCTGTGGTAAATGAGACAGATTCTAACATTTTGGAATTTTCCATATTTATGATATTGTGTCAACTTTAAAAAAACAAAAACAAAAAAAAAAAAACAGTGACCCAGTTAATTGTCCAGTGAACTTAGGACTGGTTTGGAAACAGTCCTTGTTCGTTGTTATGTAGTGTAAATGCTTCCTATTAAGGAATATCAGCAAACCCTGTAAACCCTCAAGCTTAAACTAAGCCCGTTGCTTAATCTGTACAGAGTTTTGCAACATGATAATCAGAGATTCCTGTTAGAGGATTTTATTTCCATTTGACACAACTAGGTAGTGACCTATAGCCATATTTATGTTAATCTTCCCTTTGTAGAATTTTGTTTAACTTGCAGATATGAACGTTTGTTATTATTAACCTTTATTTAACCAGGGAAAGAAACTCTTGAGATTAAAAATTTCTTTTTCAAGAGTGCCCTGACCAAGACAGGCGAGTGACCCTCTTATCTAGCAAACTTTTTTTAGTAGAAGGCAAAATATCTGATATTAGAAATATTTGCCTCTTTACTGAGTCTTTTTGGATTTAGCAAGTTTCAGGAGAGTTTCAAGCTATTTCTAGTTAAGACAACAGGACTGCACCAGAGAGCAGCACAAGATTACTACACAATAACTGATTTCTGCATAAAAACAAAACACTGTGTGCTCATTTTAAATTGCAGCTGAACTTGAAGTGCTCAGATGTTTGAGTAGCAGTTTGTATTAGGTCTTAGGCTTCCTTTTGCCTCAAAGCAATCCTGTACATTTCCGCTGTGACTTACCTGGAGGGTCATCTAAAGGTGTGTCTGTCAAGAAAGAAATGTGTCGTAAGACCATAATTTGATGACTCTAAATGGTGTCAATCTTTGATGCATAAAATCTTTAAGAAACTCCCCAGCATGTCCATGTGGGCCCCATCTGGACTAAAAGTGGGCTACTTGGGCACAGAGTGATTGTTAAATTACATGAGTAAGGGAAATATTCATCAAATCAATGTTTTAAACTTGTAATGGTCTTAAGCACTAAACACAAGGCAGAAGCAGTCAGTTGACAGTGTGGGTGTTGTCGTTGTTCAGCAAATGTTAATGGCCTGTATTAGGAAAGTTTGCAGAGTCAAGGTTAAGCTCTATTTAAGGTTCTGGGTATTTGCTTCAAGGTGTGGAAACAAGTCTGTCCTTTTCGTTGAGTCCCTTGTTGACAGCCGTTGTTATGTTGCAGATCTTCGAGGGAGTTGTGAACCTGCTGGACAGGTTACAGGCCTGGCATAGCACCCCTGGCAGTCCTGGAAACACCGAGCTCAAAGAGATGGCCCAGATAGGCCTGCGTATCATTACAGGATACATCCAACAGCAAAACTCGCAGGTCAGCTGCACCTACCACTGAAACTGGAAAACATGGTAGCTGTTACTGTCAAATCTTTCTGAGCGTTCTTGCCTGTCACAGCACAAATATCTACACCTTGTTTTAAAGAGATTTACAGTTCCTATTTAACCTGATAAGTGAACTCAGATAAAGAAAGTTTGCAAATACCTGACCTTCTATGGGTTTCTTTGCAGACATTGCAGTCATTCCTTGCAGGGAGTGTTCTGTATGAAAGGGCAGCTCCTCTTTGAGTAATGAGTGCTGCTGCTGCTGCTTTAGGATTGTGGGATGCAGAGAGTTATCATATATGAGCATTAGGCTTTCTGTCATATGTTGCTGGTTTTGCTCAGTACTTGACACTGACTCTGAATAGTAAAACTATGTAAGCATTTAATATAACTATAGATTTTCACTGTGGCCTTGGTACTTTCATTCAAGTAATACATGAGTATGCCAGTCCATCGTTTATGTCTCTAACAAAGGTAGTCTTTGATGGTCTCTTGTGAGAGGTGTGGATCTTAATCAAAACTTAAAGACCAAGTAAAAGAACATCTTTCTCTTTTTAAACTCTCACTTATATTTAATGAAGTTTTTTGCCTTTTGCGTGTCTTTAGGTGTGTGTGATGGCCTGTTTGAAGCTCCACAGCCTTCTCCAGACTGTCCTCTGTCTGAGTTGGGAGGAGGTGTGTTTCCTCCTGGGGCAGCTTGGTGCCCCCTTGTGGCCAGGAGGGGTAATGGACAGTACCAACTGCAGCCAGTCAGAAACCTTCTCCCAGCTAGTGCCCATTGTACGCACACTACTGGACCAGCATGCCGACCCCATCACCCTGCAGAACCTCCTCCCAGACCTGCCCATTACCAACGGCAGCACCACCTTTGCACAGGACCTGAAGGCTTATTGTCACAAATTGGAGTGGCAGAGCTTTTACCAGCAGCAGGTCCGTGTCTGGGCTGGCTTTGTTTATTTTAAAATAGCTGTCATTTTTATTTTATTTAAGGACTCTATATAATCTTTTCCTCTGTATCTGGTCACGTATAATCAACAAGCCACTTTCAGATATTCTCCATTCTGCCCTTTGTTGAAATATTTGCACAGGCAAGATTTTTATAATCTTACAGCCTGGGTGGGTGGTTAAGAAATTTAATGCAAAGTTTAAATTCATATACCTAAAACTCCAATAGTTTTTTTTTTCTCTGACTCACTTTTAGTGTATTTTAGTCCAAGATCAGTTTATGCTTGAACTTGAAGCTGACATATTTTACATAGTGATGCCAAACAGGCACAGTCTACACTCAAAGAGCATATTTATACCATAAATCATTACTCTGTGTGACAGTTTGGAGTCATAAATCTGCTTTGTTTAGATTACATCTGTATACAAAGCCTATGATACATTAGCCCGTGTGGCATAACTTCAGCTGCCATGAAAGTTTTGGATCTTGACCAAGTTTTGGCAGCTTTGTCAGGCATAGAGTGGACATGCCCCGTCTGTTCACAGTTTATTTATAGAGCTTGAATGTTTGTGTATAACTCTTTATTTTAAATGGTTAAAGTGGCAAAACTGTGGATGGAAAGGGGAAAATAGCAGCCAAGCTGAAGCAGTTGCATAACTGTCACATTTAATACAATAACTAGGTATCCAAAAATATTTATGCTTATGTTCTGAACTGTTGTGATGTCACTGATACTAAACTGAGTATTTATTTCCCTGGTTTCACCTTTGCATCACTTTAAAAAAAAATGATTGCTTGTTTTCAGCTTTTTATTTAAATATCTCTCCAGGTGAAGCCCACCATGGAGCAGTACGAGCTGGACACCTTTGGGAGGAGCCACGACATCATGTCCAATTTCTGGAACTCCTGTTTCGATGACCTGATGAGTACAGCCATCAAACTGGAAAAAGACAGATCTGACAGCAAATCCAAGTTTCAGGTTAACAGACTGTGAATTTAAATGCAGCCTCATTGCACCCACTCAAGTCTTTTAGATTAATTCACAGCCAGAAAGCTGAAAGAGGCTTTTCAGGCCTCTCGTCACAACCTGCTCCACAAAAGTCTTGATAAAATGCCGGTTTTACCCCTTCAGATGGCTCATTTCATGTGTGCAACTGTAAAAACAGGAGATGATCACAGATCCCTGTCTGAAGCGAGTCCGGAGCGAAAACAACCGCTACCTCGTTTGGCAGAAGCAGAGCTCCACCCAGCAGGGGGCGGTATGGCAGCACTGGAGAGCCCTCCGCAGGCTTTTTACTAGTGACAGAGGAGCATGGGCCAAAAGGTGGGACAATATATTACATTCTTACTCTTGGCTAGTTGCTGTTTGGTGCTGAATTGTAATTTTCCCCCCTTTTGTTTGGTATCAGAGTTCAGCCAGAGGTGAAATGGAAGTTGTCCAATGCAGAGACGTATTCAAAGATGCGTCTCAAACTTGTGCCCAACTATAACTATGATCCCCACAGTGAGGCCAGCGCCTTAAGGGACAACATGGGTATGGAACATATATGTAATGTTTTTTTTTTTTCTCTCTCAAAGTTAAATGGTGGACTGAAGATGACGTTATTTATGTTGTTATCAGGAGCTGAGAGTCCCCGCAGCTCTGAACCACTCCCACTGGCTGTTGCTAAGGAGGCAAAAGTAAGCGACATGGAGGATGATCAATTAGGGGAAGAGGACCTTGTCTTTCTGGATAACAAGTAAGTCTCAAATTTCTCAAACATTTGTTCCTGTTTTGCCGGCATATCTCTCAAATGATCCATAAACATCTACAAACAAGACACATGAGGTTTCAATGCTTTCAGAGCGGAAGGAGAAGATGAGAGCCAGAAAGAGAAACTGGTCCTCTCTGAAGACTGTGAGCTCATCACCATCGTGGCGGTCGTCCCAGGTCGTCTGGAGGTCACCACACATCACCTGTACTTCTACGATGGCAGCAGCGAGAAAGAAGAGACTGAGGAGGGTAAGAAATATGTGACTGCGAAAATAACACCTTAGCGTGGTTTATTGTTCTGCAGCTGTCTGAGGTGAATGACAAATGTGCTTTCCACAGGGGTTGGGTTTGATTTCAAGAGACCGCTCTCTCAGCTCCGGGAGGTTCATTTGAGGCGCTACAACCTTCGGCGTTCTGCACTAGAGCTTTTCTTCATCGACCAGGCTCACTACTTTATCAACTTCAGAAAAAAGGTGCTTTACAGGTTTTCCCTTTCATTGTAATAGCATTGAGAAAACAAAATGCAATGTAAAAGTAAACACAAACATAATGCAATCTTCTCCGAGCTGTTAACATTTTATTTATTTGAAAATGGTACAAAGACAACATATCGTGTTGTCCCGATATATTTTTGTTTCCTTTTTATTTGGTGGGAACAAATGTGATAAAGTACAGAAACAAGTCTATGTTCACCACTGTGTTAGATCAGATAGCAAGTAAACGAAACAGCAGACTAGTTGCTGTAATTTTGAAATATTACTCCCATTCTTGCCTGATAGAAGATTTTTGCAGCTTGGGGACTCCTGTTTTGTATTTTTGAACGTAAATGCGCTGAATGCTGTCAGTGGACGCAGATAGTTTTCCAGTTACCCACTCCACCTCCAGACCAGTTTAAAGAGGAGATGTTTTTGAGCATAAGAGGTGTTTGTGAGCCAATGACAAGGCCTAAAAGCATGAATACCACATCCACTGAAAATTATCTGAATCATTTATTTAAAATATGTATGTAAAAAAAATTTTTTTTTCAAATTGATACGTTTGTCTTTGACGTGATATCAAGCAATATGATATAAGTAATTTCATTACTTTCTAATTGAGTTGTTGCATTTCTCTTTTAATTAAAATTATAATATGAAGCAAAAAGGGTATTAAAAGCTCTCAAATTATTCATCTTTTGTATTTTAGGTACGAAACAAAGTATACTCAAGAATCCTCGGGCTGCGACCTCCAAACCTGTTTTACTTTGGCTCTCGCTCTCCTCAAGAGCTCCTGAAGGCATCTGGCCTCACTCAGGTGTGAATTTACATGTTTGTATAATATTTAATTGATTAATTCTGCGCTGAAGACTGTTGTTGTTTGTGAGCTGATGCAATCGAATGCCACTGTCAACAGAAATGGGTATGCAGAGAAATCTCCAATTTTGAGTATCTGATGCAGCTGAACACCATTGCTGGACGCACCTACAATGACCTGTCGCAGTATCCTGTGGTAAGTGCGTCTTTTAAAACGTAATTACTCATGTCTGTGGTGGTTTTATCACCAACGTTGGTGCATTAAAAGTGCGAGGAGGCATCACGGTGCACTTGTGTGTCCCGTTTCTCTTCAGTTCCCCTGGGTGCTGTGTGACTACACGTCTCCCAACCTGGACCTCAGTGACCCCTCCGTTTTCAGAGACTTGTCCAAACCCATAGGTGTGGTCAACCCCCGTCATGCGCAGAACGTCAGAGAAAAGTAAGTCGTTTAGTTACAGTGGGAATTAGAGGGAGAGAAAAAGCTGCAGGCAATTATGTGTTATTACCTGACAGAAGAACATTGCTGACAAAACGATAAAATATCACAAATTACCAGTCACAAGCATGGTGATAGCTGATTTTTGCCCTGGGTCAAATTTCAAGAAGATTTTCCTGTCTGTCACTAGGTATGAGAGCTTTGAGGACCCAACAGGCACCATTGACAAATTCCACTATGGCACACACTACTCTAACGCAGCAGGAGTCATGCACTACATGATCCGCATGGAGCCCTTCACCACCCTGCACATCCAGCTGCAGAGTGGCAGGTGGGAACGCTGACTGCTTTGCAGTATATCATCAAGTTTTCCACTGTTTACTGATCTTTTACTGCCACCGCTGCTCAGGTTTGACGTCGCAGACCGCCAGTTCCACTCGGTGGCAGCAGCCTGGCAGGCTCGCATGGAGAGTCCAGCTGACGTCAAAGAGCTCATCCCAGAGTTCTTCTACTTTCCAGAATTCCTGCAGAACATGAATGGTAAAGTTCTCGTTTGTTGTATTTTTGGAGGTGAACGTAATAGATAGATGTAATAGAAGCATTTGTTTAGTCGAGGAAGCTGATGCATCGTTGCCACACAACTGTTGCAGGTTTCGACCTGGGGCATTTACAGATATCTCAGGACCCAGTGACAGATGTTGTGCTGCCTCATTGGGCAACATCAAGGGAGGACTTCATCAGAAAACACAGAAAAGCCCTGGTGAGCCTTCATGCAATTGGGATGCAGTTGTTCTCGAAGGTACTTCTAAAAGATTGGGATGAAAACAACCTTTGTCTTAAACTCTAGGAGTCTGAACATGTGTCCAGTCACCTCCATGAGTGGATTGACCTGATCTTTGGTTACAAGCAGAGAGGAGAAGAGGCAGTCAATGCTCTCAATGTCTTCTACTACTGCACATATGAGGGTAAGACAACAAAAAATAAAAAGATCAACTTTTCTTTGCAAAATAAATAAAGAGTGCAGAGTTTTTGCATTTGTTTTTGCTGTATGCTCCATCTATAGAACCTGAAAGTGGGTGTTATTAAAAAAAAAAAACAACTCTACAGTATTTCTTGAATATAAATATGTCTCCTCTGTGTCTCTAGAGGCGCGAGAAACAGCCATCCCCTCTTTTCTTCCCTTTGTGTTGATGTGATTTTAACACGGTCCCCAGCTGGTGAACAGACCTGTCAGAGTAGCAGGATTCAGCCTACACATGCAGGCATCTCACAGCCGTGTATTTACAGATACAAACACACACACTCTCTGGGTGTTGAGTCTGCGAAAGAATGTAGACAACTCTGCAATACTATTTTTTTATTTCCATGCCAGCGCATGACTGGTGAACTGGTGTCACGTAAGAATAGGAACACCCTCCTTTTTAAAAGGGATTTCTGTTTATTTGAAGTGGGATTCTGTGAGTCATCTACAGACTCACTGATCTGAGGGGCGTTCCTGTAAAGTTACAGGCTGAGTTCCAGTCACTGAGGACTATTATTACCAGTGCTTTAGTGTTTTATCATACTTTTCTCGTGTTTTTCAGTTTTAATGTCTTTTTAGAGCCTGCAAATCAGAGGTGATATTTGTGACCCAAAAGTAAACACTATGTGTGGATCTTTATCTTGTACCATGGCAGTTGAGAATAAAAATGCTAAAAGATAGCAACAGTCTACCCTAAACTCCTGAGTGCTGTGGAGAGATTAAAATGAGCATCAGCTGGCAGCTGATGTAAAGGCATTCATCCAATCCACAATGTTTTGATTTTGTGCACCAGAGCGTAATGTAATAGGATGTCAACAAACTGGAAGATATGAAACCACACAGACTCGTGGGCAGGATGTGAGTGAAGGTAGAAGAGCGGTTTCCTCTTTCATGAGTATGTAAACAAGATGTGCTGCTGTGGCTGTTCGTCCCTGTCGATATTTGACCTCTTCTGTCAGCGAGTCCAGGAAGAAGTATTCATAGCCGATTTTAAGCAGAGCAAAACCAGGCATCTGATGAGCGTTGCATATACGTAATATTTACATGTCAGCTGAAACTTGAAATGTGCTTTCTTGGAACATGTGTGACTTCTGAAAAAGGTGTCTAACATGCCACCTTTAAACGTTTTTTTCTCGTCCCTGTCATGAAGATAACTCGTCATTTCTGTTTGGCATCTCTGCAGGTGCAGTAGATCTGGATGCTATTGCCAACGAGAACGAGCGTAAGGCCTTAGAGGGCATCATCAGCAACTTTGGACAGACACCCTGTCAGCTCCTGAAGGTACAATCACAAATGAGTTCAGTTCTTTTATTAGCTTTTCATCATTTTCTGGGTCTTAATTTAGAAAAAAAAAACTAGTTTTAAAGCGCATGTCTACCTTCATGCAGGAGCCTCATCCTCCTCGTATGACGGCTGAAAACTCAGCGAGGCGGCAGGCCCGCCTGGACACCGTCCCTCCAAATATCTTTGATAACCTCAACAAACTCCGGCCATTTGTAGAGGTAGGTCAGAAATGGTTTTACGTCCTGTCATTCTGAGTAAATAGCTCAGTTTGTGCAATAAATCTGGTTTTACTTATATATTTGTGTGTGTGTGCACAACAGGTGGTAAGCGATGGCCTGTCTCTGGTCCAAGCAGTGGTACCAAAGAACCAGAACCGCTCCTTCATTATCCAGGGCTCCGATATCCTGGTAACAACCAAATTTAAAATAAAACACTTACAACAGTGATAATTTGAAGTAGCTAAGGTTTTATGTTGCAATACTTTTTTCTTCACAGGTGACAGTGAGTGCAAATGGTTTGATCGGGACACACAGTTGGCTTCCGTATGACAAAAACATCGCCAATTACTTCACCTTCACTAAAGACCCAACAATGACTAATCCCAAGTAGGTATCTGAGCAAAACTATGATTAAGTCCAAATGTGTCCCCAAACCAAGTGAACCCTCTTACTCCTGTTATTTTTTCCTACAGTATTTCAAAAGATGCAAAAAAAAAAAAAAGAAAGAAATCTCTCTCAGTTGAACTGAAGAAAACCATCTGTGTAGCCATCCCTGAAGCTTCAAACCACCTTTACTTAATTTAGTTTAATGGGTTCTATTATGAAGAAATAAATCAATACGGGAAAAACAACTAAATACTGACTTCCACACAAATTATAGATTAACTGCTAAATATAATTTGTTTTGTTTTGTTTAATGCAGGACTCAGCGTTTCTTGAGTGGGCCTTTCTCTCCTGGAGTGGCAATCAACTCTCAGGTGTTGGTGGTGTCCAATGATGGTCGCCTGCTGTTCAGCGGGGGACACTGGGATTGCAGTCTCCGGGTCACTCAGCTAGGAAAAGGAAAGCTGGTGGGCAGGATCTGCCGGCACATTGGTGAGCTCTCCGCCATTTATCGATAAAAGAGCTTCACCTTTTGCCAGTATGAAATGTTTATTGGCATCTTTCTGTTTCACAAAGATGTCGTTACTTGCTTGGCTCTGGATCTCTGTGGCATCTACCTCATTTCTGGATCAAAGGACACTTCCTGTATAGTGTGGCAGGTTTTGCAGCAGGTGAGCATCATTCAGCTCATGACTTCATGTATCAATAATGAGCTTCTAGACTCGTGTATTTTATGAATCCTCATGTTTTTGTCCTTCAGGGCGGGTTCTCCAGTGGCCTGTCTCCACGGCCGGTGCAGGTTCTCTGTGGACATGACCAAGAAGTGACCTGTGTGGCCATCAGCACCGAGCTGGACATGGCTGTCTCAGGATCAAAGGTCAGAGATGTTGCTCCGAAGCTCTCGACCGTGTAGCACAAAAAAGGGTCCAAATAAATGTGTTATAAAAAGTTAAAATGCAGCTTTAGATGTGTGCATCTGTCTGTTGTGCACATCTCATGATGCAGAAGTGGGAAATGCTTCACTGAAACTCAAAACACAAAAGACATGATGCATTTTGTTTTATGTTAATATGGCATGTTAAGACTGTTTCAGGGTACTAACAAACCAACTTAAAGTCTCTGGCATGCATAGCGCTTAAAAATATAAAGGTTTGTGCAAATCTGCTTAATCTAAATATCCTCAGTCTAATTGTAAATTCTTCTTAAATGGTCTCCAACCAAGTTGTGCTGTCTTTGATTAGACGTAGGAAGCCCGTGTGATTTACTTAGGTTACAGCCTCACTCTGAAATGCATACATTCACTTTAAATGACCAAATTTGAACACAAAGCTAAGAGTGAGTATTAATTCAGCATTTGATCTATTTTAAAGAAGAACCCTGCAAACTATAAAAAATAAAAAACAGGAGAGAAAATTTCATTTTTGACTTTTCATTTCACTGCTACATGCAACATCTAAGCTTTTAATCAGAGTTTGGGCTACATTAACGGGGAAAAACTGTCTGATATCCTGTTCCTCATTTTGTGTGAAACAAACATTACTCTCTTTCTCTCTTCATCTTAACTGTTATTAAAAGGGCCTCCTTTAGGTTTTTTTGTTATGGGTTGTTACCTGTGAGGATAACTATAATTAAACCACATATAATAAACTAAATGAAATCTATTATAATCTATCTGTGTGTGTGAAATCGTGCAGCATTGTTTTAGGAACCGTGGCTTGACAAAATAGCTAACAAATTAAGGAAATGACAGCAGCTGCTTTTGCTGACCTCGCGATGCGTTCACTGCTCATCAGGACGGAACAGTGATAGTCCACACGGTGCGACGAGGCCAGTTCCTGCGAACGCTGCGGCCTCCGGGCGACAGCGTCATCCCTGCCCAGATTTCTGACCTCCAGGTTGGCATGGAGGGCCACATCGTGGTGCAGACGTCTCAGAAGGAATGCTCCAACAGGAAGGTACATAAAGATATTCGTCACAAATGCACATGCAGGTACAGTTTGTCTCTGGTTTGCTCAACATCCACGTTTTTATTATTCCTGCAGGGCAAGTACTCCATTCATGTTTACTCCGTCAACGGCTGCCTACTGTCCTCTTTTACCATGGAGGAGGAGATGACCGCACTCCACCTGGTGTCTGAATACATCATCCTAGGGACCGTGAAGGGTAGCCTTCACATACGAGATTTATACAGGTAGAGACTTTTTCATTGTAATTAATTACAGGAAGCCTGAAAAGATTTGCTCTTCCATCCTAACTCTTTCCATGTTTTGCAGCCTGGATGCTTTGGTAACACCCCTGGCCTTGAGGGTTGCTGTGAGGAGTGTGTCTGTCACCAAAGAGTGCAGCCACATACTAGTGGGACTAGAAGACGGGAAGTTAATTGTGGTGGGGGCTGGGAAGCCAGAGGAGGTGAGAAGCTAGACTTTGAGAGGTTGTGAGATTCAGACATGGGGGCTGGGGGAGTGCAAGTTTGCACATGTGTCTGCGTGGATGTGATCACTTGCAAATTATTTCTTGAGAATTGTGGTTTTCAAATGATAACGTACGCAGCGTTTCATCTCCGGTTCAGTCCTAAAGTGAAGACAAACGTGTCTCTCCCACCTCTTCTCAGGTTCGCTCAGGACAATTCTCCCGTCGCCTGTGGGGCTCAACACGCCGCATCTCTCAGGTGTCGTCAGGCGAAACCGAGTACAATCCCATGGAGAACGCAGCCAAATGAGATGAGAAAATGCGGAGGAACTCCGAGGACTCTGTAACATACAGAAATGAGCTCACCAGACTTGATGCGGCCTTACCTTAACAAGCTGGAGAGCTTAATCCGAAGCCACTGGTCTCTCTGAGAGAGCAACTTTACACTGAGCACTTTTTAAAAAAAAAAAAAATTCTTCAATGGTTTTATATAGTAATGCATATTTCATGTACAGTTGTGCTGTTTTATGTTTTTAATCAGCATCATTCCAAAGAGTGGCCTTGTGGAGAAGCACTTGGTGTTTGAGGCTGTGAACTGCTGTTGGACTGCATGTACTCTGAGTCAGGTTTCAGGGGAATGACTCAGTCTGATGCAAGCTCAGACTCTGACCGAGTGAAGTAACGCTCCGAACTCTGGGCTTCATGTTCCTGGCTCCTTTGTTGTCAGATGCACAGCTGTGATCGCTGCACTGTTAAATGTCCTAAAGCCGTTGACTGGTTTTGGCATATCCTTAAAATTCCTGGAAACTTGAAAAGAAAAAAAAAAACTGCAGTAGGCATTGCTTGAGATTTTCACGTTGCAATACTGATGAATACCACAGGATGGATTAATTTGTAAAAAAAAAAAAAAAAAAAAATCTAGGGTTGTGGGGCAAGGGGAGTCGGTGAACCGGCACTGTGTTGTGGATTTTAGTGGTTGGCAGATGTTTGTCCTTACGCCACAAATGCACCACAGTTAATAAGTCTTTTAGGCTCTAAGCAGTGTAAAACTGTTACAATTAAAGCAAAAGCTGCTTTAATGGTCAAGTATGTGAAATGTATTCACTTTTTATCCTGATTGAGCTTAGATGCAATGAACCTCAACATGAGAACTTTCTGTTGCCTTACACACGATGGGCCTGTATACTGTAAATGCTGTTTTTACTCTTTTCCACATGACTATATCATTGTCGTATTTGATCAGAAAAGTGCCTTTTTAACTTTCGGGCTTGGTATAAACCCTAATTTCAAATCATTATTTATCTGTGGATTCACTGTTTTATTTTGATCCCTGGAGGTCTTTTGAACACAGTTTACTGCTCCACGGTGACTCAGACGTGGATAAGATGTTAATGAAACCGTCGGTAAACTATTGGCCGGATGAACATACTTGCCTGTTACTGGTTTTGTACTGTGAGAACACCTGAAGACGAGATGACTCTTAAACAGATGAGTAAAATGTCTGTGAATGATCTTTACAGGAATCTACTTCCTGTCTGTATTCTTCTGTGGTGGAAATGAGACATAAAGTGGTCGTTAAGCTGCGTCATAGCAGAAAAGAGACAGGGGGAACTATCTGAGTGAACTTAACACTCGTGACATTCTGCAGACGTACAAATGACCTGGTCTGTATCTGTGAAGCCATGAGTGATGATCTGAGTGAAATCAAACAAAGAAAACTAGTTTTTAAATGTTGTGTAGTAATCATTTCTGCTTTCCACCCTGAAAATGTATAAATGCATTGCCTTCATGCTGTTTGCAATCATGTTCTATCATCATTTGTGTGCAATTTGTTTGCATGCATCTGTTCAAAAAAAAAAAGATTTATCTTGCAGTTTGCTGTTGTGCAAACTCGGTTTGTGTACTTCTTCGTTTTGCTCTGCGGACCTGTGAACACTCAGATATTGTTTGAATCCCTCCAGATTATATACTTGTGGTCATTATAGTCAGCGGTTTTAAGTGATCCTGTGTTTAATGTGTCTCAGATTTTATGTTTAGAAGACCTGATCCTATTGAATGCCTTATGTTTAGGCCAGCACTGCCTTGAATTTTAACTACTATAGTAATTGTATTGTTCTGGGAATATTTTGACAATACAGCTGACTTTTTGAAAATCATGCAGCCTGAGCTCTCTCCCTTTCATCTGCTGGTACGTGAAGTTGCTCTGTGCTCTTTCTTAAAATTGCACTGATGAGGCCAATAACTGAGACTTGCCTGTTGCGTTCAATAATCCTGTTTTCTTTAAACCCCTCACCTCATCCAGCGAGGATGATCGCCTGTGACTGTAAGCTGAGCTCCTGGTTTGTGTGTGTAAGTCTGAACGGCAGAAGGAAGGAAACTGATATGCCGCCACAACGTGAATCATCCAATTCCTCTGCTGAAATCTCAGCCTTGCATGTGTCTGTGATGTTAACCTTACTGGAGTTGAAAAGGTCACGGTGAGCAGCAGTGCATGTACTTGAAGAGGAGACTTTGATCTCCTGATGGGCCGAACATCCTGTCGGCCTACCCATAAACACCTCTGTGGGGGTACAATTCACTGGGAAGGGGAGGGGAGAGGTGGGTGGTAAAATAGTCCTGTGGACCTCCAGTCAAACAGAAACCACAGAATAAAGGAAGGGGGGTAGGAGGACAGTGGGGTGGGGGGAGGAGTTAACACCTCGCTCTTCATTATTGCCAGTATCTTCTGACCCCTCCAGACCCGAGGACAGGCTGAGAGGATGCATGTCATGAAATGCTGGGATTTTAGTGCTGTTCGAGTGGTCCCTGCCAAGAACTGCAACTACCCTCAAACAGGCTTCTTAAATGACCTCAAAGCCTCTGGTCCCTCCTGCTCTTTCCTCCTGGTTCATTTCTCCTTGGTCTGTAGACAACGGGAACATGCTTCTTTTTTATTTATTTATTTTTAAATAGCAGCCTTATCATCACCGCCCATGTGTGAACACAGAGGAACTTGGTCCTTTTGATAAGCAGTCTAAACTTCTGTAGTTAAGATTATTTAGACGAATTAAAAATGAAGATATGACAGGGACAGTTTATTTTTCTGATGAGATTGTGTTTGTCATATTTGTTTAATGGAGCCAGCTTTGCAGTGACAGCAGTTTCTCCTTCTTCCATGTATCCGTCTTATTATCAAAGTCCTGAACATTTTTAAGAGAAGACAGCAACTTAAATAAGTTCATCCCAACCTTTTAAGTACAGTCTATTTTAAAAGAGGCAGTTTTGCTACGATGAAAAACATTTACACTGATTTCTAAAATGTTTTCAAGAAAATAGCTGTGGATAGTGTTGCTATAAACACAACCCAAGAAAAGGCCATAACATTTCTGAAACATTGAAATGATCTCCTTTTAATTTAAGCTTTTAAATGTGTTTTTAAGAGCAAAGTAAAACAAAAAAAAGATCACAGTACAATCTGGAAATCAAAAACCCACCGTTCAGCCCAGAGATCCCCAGCTGTGGTG
The DNA here is from genome assembly GCA_028564865.1 of Zenarchopterus dispar. Taxonomy (NCBI): domain Eukaryota; kingdom Metazoa; phylum Chordata; class Actinopteri; order Beloniformes; family Zenarchopteridae; genus Zenarchopterus; species Zenarchopterus dispar. The sequence continues at coordinate 9,454,724 of JAOWBL010000008.1, forward strand.
CTCAAAAACTAAAAGGAAATAGAAAATAAATGAACAAACAAAACACACATGCTTAAGTAGGAAGTTCAAAGTACAAAGACGACAAAAAGCAAGTGAGCTGCAGCACTTTAAGACTTGTGGCTTTTACCAAAGTTAAATCTCCATCTGTCTTCAGCTTTTAGTCTTAAAGTGATCCCTAAAACACCAAATACACAGTCTCAACCATACAGTTAACTACTTCATTTAGAGATTTCCTTTCTCACAACAACCCTCACAATTTTCATCGACTCGGCCATAAGGAGCACAAAATGAAGCTTTTGCTACTTCATATATTTTACATCTGGCCACCAACTGGCTTATACCAGCAACTCAGGGCCTCTTAAACACCAGCATGGTTTCACTAACTTCTCTTTCCAAGCATGAAAACCAGGGCAGTGGAAATATCTGTGCAGAACGATGTACAGTGTGAAGTTTCCTCTGGCTTCCCTCACATTTTTCCCACCATCTGCTAAAATATTCAGCCATTTGTCTTCATCAAAGTCTGCTGTCAGCTTGCATCCAATCTTGTCATGTTTTTTTATTGTTTTCTTTTTAGCTGTTGTTGTTTTCGACACTTTACCGCTCAGGACCCCTTGACATTTTCACATTGTATTGGAAACACAATGGCACCGGACTTTTTAAGGCTCTGCAATGTAGATAAAAAATGTTTTTGTACAATGATGATTTGAGGTGTAATGTAGAAGATTTTAAAAGATGATAAAGACTTAAAGGCAAAAGAATTCAGACACAACTGACATGGTAAGATGGAGGTGTTTGCTGAGTGGAAAGTTTCCTTTGTTGGTGTGAGTGAGAGAAAAGGAGGTTCTGCCTGTCTCAAAGGTGTATCCGAGTTTTATCAGAGGAGGAACATCCTCTCTCTCACTCCTCTTATCCCTCAGCAGGCTTTGAAGTGCAAGTAGTATTGTGTCTGAGAGATCTCCCATTTGTTTTTCTCTGAAGTCTCCCTGGGCCCCCTGCAATGCACTCTCTTGAATTTACAAGGTGTGTCATTTAGCCTGCTTTGGTTTTCTAATCTTTTGAATTGCTGAGATCAAACATATACCTCTTCTCAGGAGCATCTTGTTTGATTCGCATGCTCTCTTTTGTTTTAGATAACAGCCAATGACAGCCGTGTGTAAGACCGCCTGGAGCGTTGTAAAATAATGCCATGTCGCAAATCCCCATTTGACAGGATTTTCCCCAGGATTCAGACATTTTCCATTCACTGTAATACATGCTGTGAAGAGAAACGGTTGATGTTTTATAGTGCAGACTGTAAACCCTTACGAGTGATTATTTTTGCTAAAATAAAATTCTGAATTATTACAGCTTCTTACAAGCTACCTTATGTATTGCTGCAAGCTGCAACATATAATCTAACACATATCATCGTACTTTGCAGGTATGGTGTTATTCATTGAGTAAGTGGTAATTAGAGATGTCCAACGTAGCGTAGAAAAAGTATCTAACATTTAAAGTGATAAGGTTTAACATTTTTTGAAAATAAGTCTAATTTTAAATGTGATGGCCGTAAAGCATCTAAAAAAGATGGAAGACGCGTATCCAATGGCTGGCAAAGTAAGTGATACTAAAAAGGAACACCAAAAGGAACATCTTGTGATTCATTAGTTTAATTGGTAACAGGTCAGTGACATCACTGGGAATAAAAAGAGCATCTTAGAGAGGCAGTCTCTCAGAACTGAAGACTGGCAGAGATTCAACAGTCTGCAAAAAAAAAAAAAGGAAAAAAAAATATCTACAAATTTCAGATTTCTTTTCCTCTGTGTAAAACATTGAGAAGAATATAAATATCCCATCATCTACACTACATAATATTATCAAAGGTTTCAGGGAATCTTAAAAAAAACTCTGCGCACCAGAGAAAAGGCCAGAAATCTGTATCTGATGTCTGTTGTTTTCAAACTCCCAGGCAGCACTGCACAAACAACAAACCTGTAATCGAAATCACTGTGTGGGCCCAGGAACACTTCTGGAGATCAACATCTAAGAGTTTGCTGTGCCATCCACAACTGCAGCATGCAAATAAAAAGCCATGTGTGACTGTAATCCTGAAAGGCTGAGATCTTCTCTGGGCCAAAGTTAAGGCAAGGTGGAAAACTGTGATTGACATTTGAAATTCTTTTTGAAAAAGCATGGATGCTACATCCTTCAAACTAAAGAAGAAAGAGACCAGGCAATTTCTATCAGCGCTCAGTTCAAAAGCCTAAGTTTCTGGGGGTACGAGGTTGCATTAGAACCTGGAAAGGGCGGCATACACATCTGGAAAGAACACATTATTGCTGAAAGATATACACAGGTTTATGCTCCCATCCAGACAAAGTCTTTTTCAGGGAAGGCCTTGCATTTTCTCAGCAAGACAATGTTAAACCACATACTGCATCCAATACGAAAGCATCGGTTTCATAGTGGGAAAAGTCCAGGTGTTGATCTGGCCTGTCATCTATCTGGACTCTTCACGAGTTTAAAATATTTGGTGCAACAAAGAAGACCCAGGACTGTTGAGCTGTTTGAATCCCACTTTAGTCATGACGACAACATTGTTCTCCCAGAACTCCAGTATCCTTAGTTTCAAAATGTATACAGACTGTTATTTTTTAAAAAAAAACCTGTATCTGTAAACCTGTATCCAAACAGGTTTACAGACGAGAAGCAAGGCACATTTTCAAGTCATTTTCCTTCCAGTAGTTCCCAACTCCGCGTCCCAGGGATGCAGCCAATCACGGCGCGTCAGTGAAAGCTGAGCAGATGGGAGGAGAAAAGGGCCCAGGAGTGCCTGCAGGAGTTTCCCCTGCTTCATCCGTCGGGGAGTTTCGGGAGAGGCTGCAGTCCCGTGCATCCTGCGAGCCGAGACAGAAGAAACGTTGTTTTTGACTCGCATTGTACGGATGAATGCGCTGAAAGCCACAAATGCGCCCTCTCCGCTCTTGCATGAGGAACGTATGGATTAAACGCATTTTAGAGCCGCTCCTTCAGGCGTAAAAGGGGGAAAGGAAAACTTCAGATCACTGTGGACTGTACTCGAAATGCGGAACCAGAACTTTTTTTTCTAAATGAAACGCTGACAATTTTTTTAACAAGATTGCGCGCCGTGGATGGTTTAGACTCTCTTTTTTTCCTGGCATTTCTGAAGGCTGCAGAAGGGAAAAAAAGTATCAAGGAGTGTGAAACGCACCGCCTGAAGTCCAGGAGGATTGTAGAGACTAAAGACATGAGAGCGATTGTCATCTGCGCCCTTCTGCTGTTCAAAGTAAGCAACAGTTAATTACTGCTTTACCTGAACACGACTCGTGCGCTATTTCCATACCTCCGCCGCCTTTGCGCTTTATTTCACTCTCTTGCGCGCTTTTGTAAACTTTTTCCACTCTTTTCAGTCACCCACCATTGTTCCCAAAGAAAATGTGTTGAGCCATATGCATCACACAGCCCCTGTTGGTTGATGCCATTATTCTGTCCATGCCACACAACAATGGAAAGACCGACTGGAAATGTGTCATCTGGTCTTTCTTTGGAGTCTAAGTGTGATGCAGCTCTTTAAAAAAAAAAAAAAACTATATTCCCAGTTTAGGCTTTTCGTTTCTTTGAGACAGACTCCAGACTTTAGTGTTTACCTATAAGGTTTATTGTTTCTTTCATATACTTCCAAAAGCTCAAAATTGGAAGATGGTTTTCCTGCTTTCCTCAAACGCAACACTTGAACAAGTGGTTAAAATGAGCCAGCACACAAGAGAAAACCTTTTTTTTTTCTTTCTCTCTTTTGTGGTCAAATTATAGTTTATGTGCTGTTTGAGTGCATATTATAAAGTCAGGATCAGTATGAAGAGAAATCTCCTGCCTCCAAAGTTGCAGACAATAATGTCACACTGTTTCACATCATGAAGCCCACGGGGCTCATACTCCTGTTCAGACTCGCTTCTGGCAGTCAAAGCACTTTTGCTGGATCCAAGTATTTGGTTAACACTTCACCTCTTTAAAAGATGTCTCCCATGATTGTTTTTAAGAGTGTAATGACACCAGATGTTTTGTTTGAAATCTGAGACATTGTTGCCTGTGTGGAAGAGTGAGCGTTTGTCCTGTCAAAGACTCTCACAGGATGATTTAGTGCAGATGCTCATTGGATTTTTACTTGGATTGTCAACTCTTTCTGAGGCTCTTATTTCCTGTAGCTGACTGAAAACGCTGCCACATTTCTTGCTTATGGCAATTCCTGGTGAAAATGTGGCCTAGCTGCTGGGATATCCGGAGCAAAGCAATTACCATCATTCTCTGGTGTGTGTGTGTGAGTGTGTGTGTGTGTGTGATATAGTTTAGTGTGTAACCACACTCATTTGAATTTCCACAGATTTGGCAGGTTTCAAGATGGTTTGGAGATATTAATCATTTTACAACACTTTGCTGACACTTGGAAATTCATAAATTAACAGCTAATGTGTCTCATTGTGATGTCTCATGTGATTTAGGATGATAGTTACAATGGGGTAACTTTGTCTTAGGAGGGGAAAAAAAACAGAAAAGGAAACATACTTCCTTCAACTTGCCCCTTGTTCTGCTTCTATACCACTGACGGCAATCATTTCAGCTACAATGCTGTTTCTGCTCAAAAACATCAGATTGTGAAGGCTCCTGGGTCAGCATCCTCACGGGGAGGGAGAGCATCCTTTTGTGTGTTTATTTTCACGCAGATTAGATTAAGTATGGAAACTCTAGCCTTCAAACATGCTCTCCCTTCACAAGACGATGGAAAATGTTTAAAGCACCGAGAAGGCTAAATCTAAAGTGTGTGTGTGTGTGTGTGTTTGATCCGTGATGACTGAGCGACTCCGGCAGCCGTGGAGTTGAGAGGCCCATTGAAAGCAGAGCTCCACGGTGGTCCGTCTGTTCTCACTGGGGAATCCCTTCAGATTGCAGCTTCTTACCTTAATGGAAAAAAGCAACTGCAGCTCCCTTCCTCTCAGACTTGAGGCCCCAGATACAACAGATAAGAATAAATGCTCTGAGGGTCATGACCGGCAAATTAAACCGCGCTTGAAAATTGAACATAATAACAAAGTATTGGAGTGACACAGATAGAAAGCTGTAACTGCAGTATTTACCTGCTGGGACATCAAGGCCTTGGTTTGCCCAGCATATCTGTCCGAGAGAAATTTCCTTAAGGAGTCTTTAAAATGTATTGCATTATCTTGTGTTAGTTAAAGCTACACTGTTACGCTTCATAAAGATAAACATATTCAGATGTGTCATGAAAGCTGCTCACCTTTGTTTGTGTTTATTTTTACAGTCACACTTTCTGGATCACTTGAGGAATGTCAATAACACTTGCTTTATGCATAAAAACTGATATGCTACATGATTATCTAGCATGAAAGTTTATTTTTTTTATCTAGCTTATTTTAAATCTGATAAGAAGTTAGTTCTACTATTTCAGAGAGGGTGAGGATAAACCTAAAGTAAAGTGATACGTTGCTGAAACCTACTTTATCCTGCTCAAATCTATCTGGTTGAGACTATCAGGAAAGACTTAAAAAAAAAAATCCTTGCTAAAACATGCTGAATTACAAACATTTCTTTACTTATTGAATTTGAAAAAATTGCATGAAGTGGTAGTGAACTGAGCGCTTCATAATGCATCCTGAATTTATTTGTACATGAAAATATAATGAATCATGAATAAAAAGTGAACTCTTATTATTAGATTAAACCTCTAACATTTCCCAGCTGTCTTCAGGCGAGGTTCAGGGTTTACCTCCGTCTCTGGAACACATAAAGACAAACAACTATGCACTTGCACCTACGGTCAATTTAAGAATACCGGTCAAGCTCAGAGCCTTGTTTTTGGTTTGTTGGAGGATCAGCGGAAACTTTTGGAGGGAATGAGAACTCCACGCTGGAAACCAGGAACTCTCTTCCTAAGAGGTGACACTGCTGACCCTTAATAAGCACCATCCTCATGCACAATGGGGAGCGCTCTAGTGAAAGAGTTTTATGGCAGCAATAAGGATGTCTTAAGTCTGAACACATGCTGTGAATTTTAATTACCAAATATCACAAATGTTGATGAAACAGAGAGCTACTTGATTGAAATTTTGTTCAACACAAAGCCATACCCATTGTCTTCCACTTCTCTAATACTCTAGTTTCCTCAGATTAAAAATCAAATGCTATTCTTACATGATGCTGTTTCATTTATTACTCCTCGATTGGTTAAATCACAGCCGCTGATCATCTCCAGTGGGACACAGATTCAACTTTTCATCCCACACTAGGCCCCTAGTGAGTGAAGTGCCAGCTTTTTAGGCTTCTGCTCTCGTTTGAATTGGCCCTCCAGCCGAGTTCGGTGAAATCTAAGCTGTACTTGAAAATAAAACAGAACCACTGCCACTAAATATTTATCAAAGAGTCCCTTGAAATGTTAGAAAAAGTTAAGAAGAGCCTCAAATGTCACACAAAGAGGACTAGTCGGAGTCACTTACCACAATGCCCTCTTGCTACAAATTATTATGGTCCAGACTTGGTCATACTTTGCTAATCCCGCTCTGGTTCGTGCCTGCTGGATCCAACCACCCTGATGCCATAATACCTCTGATCTGGGTTCTGTGGCTGGCGTTTAGATACCATCAGGCTCCTCTGCAAAGCACCACAGTCAAACTGGCTGTTGTTTTTGGAACGAGGCTAGCCCCGTCTCAGAGCTGTTTCTCCCGGAGTATCAGCATGGAACAGTTTAGAGTTTTGTGTCTGGGGGCATGCTACAGTGTGTGTGTGTGTGTGTGTGTGGCTGTGTGTCTCTGGTGGGCTTTTGTTTGAAGCTCTGCGTGTTCACACAGGTTCCGCGTATTTCTTGCCAAACTTCAGAGACAAAGAGAGACACTATTGGGCTGTTTGGCTGTTACTTTTCCCCATAGCAGGAGGTTAGTTGTTAGACATCTGTTTGCTCTTGTCAGGCCTCAGGCAAAGAGGGCCAGTTTCTCTTAAATGTGTGCATATTTAAGATGCCGTAGCATTGAGCCTGGAGAAGGGTTGTCAGTGAAATACTGACCTTCACAGACACATCTGCAGGGCCTGGTGACTTCAAAGAGCTCCTCCCTCACCCAAGCGGACTCTCTCATGCTGGGCTGCCTGGGTTAACTGACACCTTTGCCTGGGGCCGGAAGCGTCTCCTGCACACACACGGCCTCTGCACAGACAATTAGATGTCGTCCACACTGGTTTTGGAAAGAGTGGAAGCGCGTCTTGACTTCTTCCTTCCTCCTCTTCTGAACGTTTACTGTCGTTCCTTGATGTTTTATTCCCCCCACAGATCTAAAGCCATCTGATTAAAGCCAGCCACTCCTGTCAGGCACCAACCATGTTGCACAAGCCGTTAGGAATGTCTGATATATCCCTCATGTCATAACTCAAGCGGGGCTCTCCAGTACCCACTCGCAGATAAGGACTCGGAGCACTTAAGAGTGAAAACCGAGGCAGATAGAAAGATTAGAAAAAACTTTCTTCCCTGTTCCCTTGCTCAGGCAGGATTGGGATGTGTGGGTTTTTCTTCACACAAGTCGTGTATGGCAGAAAACCTTCTTTTGTGTTTTCTTTTCTTGTTTCCTTTTTAAATGTTTTAGGGACTATATCCTGAAGCGCTAGCCATGAAGCTTGGAACAGTTATGTCAAAATAAAGTTGAACAAAACTGACTGCAAACATTAAAAAACATATTTGTGTAGTTCTTTCCTAAAAAGCACAGTGGTGGTATTTTTTCTTACTATGTAATATGTTTACTCTAGGTTACTCTTGGAAATGCCTGCACCAGTGGTCAGTTCACTGAATCAGGGCAGTGTTGCAGTCTGTGTCCTGCTGGCTACGGAGTGGAGGTAAAGTGTGGGAAGGAGGATACCAAATGTGCACCATGCCCACGGGGTAAGCACTTATAATCTAATGTTACTGTTCTCCCTGTGACAGTACTGTTCATAATTGGCACCCATGTGTTTTTGAGGCAAACACAGTTCAGCCACGCTGACGCTCATTTGCTAATCTGTCTCCCAGGAACGTTTTCCCAAACAGAAGGCCTTGGCCGTTGCCTTTCGTGCAGCAAGTGCCCTCCTGGTGTCCCGATGCTGGCCTCCTGCTCATCCACTCAAGACACGCAGTGTGACTGTGACAGCGGCTTCTTCTTCTTTAGCACCCAAGGCCAGTGCGCGCCATGCTCCAAGTGCAGTCGTGGCGAGGGCGCTATCCAGAGGTGCAGGCCTCAGGGAAATACGGTGTGTCAGATCTGTGGCCCGGGAACCTTTTCAGAGGAGCACCATAATACCAAACCCTGCCAGAACTGCAGCCAGTGCTCCGACAGTGAGGTGGAGATCCGTTCTTGCATGCCCAGCTCTGACACCCTCTGCATGGGTGAGTACTGTGGGAAATTTAAATTTCTTTGTTTCTTTTTTTTTTTTTAATGAAAGTACAGATCCCATGACTTACTCTGTTGCTCTTGCTGCTAACAAATCCAATAATTGTTACAATAAATGTATTTAGATTTTTTTTGTCTTGCTCAAGCTTGTAGATGAGCTGTACAGTTGTTCTTGATGACATATGAAGACCTAAATTGCTTCAGTTTGAGTAACACACTATTTTGTGATCTCCTAAACTTGTTTATGAAATTATCCTTATTGTTAGAAAAGAATTAGGGATGCTGGGATACACTGAAAGACTTACACTTGGTCTTTATCTCATGATGGATTTTCTGACAGTGGGGAAAGCACTAGAGAGTGCCAGCTTCATCCTTTAAAGATCTGGTATGGCAGCGATGGTAGTTAAAAAGATAAAAGAGAAAATGAGGAGCAGGAGGGTCTGGACATGTGGTCAACACCTGCATCCACACCTCACCTCTGAACATTCTGAGCTAAGAAACATGAGTAGCAAAAAAAGAAGAAAAAAAATCCAACTAAGTGCTGAAGCCCAGCTGACGTGAGCTTGACGGGTCTTTAGGTTAACTGCCCCTGAAGGCCAAAGGAGGCTGCTGACCCTGACAACTACTGTGCTTGCCCCCAAATGGCTACACTTGCTCCCCAGGAGTGAGGTCATCTGTATACACCGAGAGTCCATGTGTCATGACCCTTTGGCCTCAACCAGGTCAGCACAGTACCTTGTGATGTTTGATCCCAAAATAGGCAGACGGCAGGAGGGAGAATGAGGCTGCAAACCAGGGCAATGAAAGGTCTGAAAACCCCAGGGCACAAAGGATGACTGCAGCTATCATTACAGCTGGCCCTAATTTACGGTGTCCAAATGTTTTCTAATGTGCACATGTGCAAATGCAATGATGGTAGTCCTTGACACAACTTGTTTTCTTTACCCTATCAGATAAGAGGCTTCACATTCTGTCTCGGCCCGCTGAGACCGACGGGTCCCGGGATCCTTCCCATTGGCCAGGTCTGGAGGGCGTAATGGAGGTGGAGGAGACAAGCCCTGCAACAGGAATTCCCAGGTTTACACCAGAGGATGAAGATGGCAGCAGCAACATTCTGGTCTACGTGTCTGTTCTGGCAGCTGTGGTGCTGGGCTTGCTTCTTTACGTGGCTTATAAATGGTGAGTTTTAATCTTCTAACAGCGCTGTATGACTGGCCCATGGACGGGTATTTAATCTGCCTTGCGCTGCTCTTCTCAGCTGGAGATCGTGCAAACAGAAAAAAGCTCTCTCCAAGGCCCGTGCGGCAGAGCTGGGAACATCTCCAGAAGGAGAGAAGCTTCAGAGTGACAGCGGTGTTTTTCTGGACTCCTACAGCATACAGGACAACCAGCCCAGCAAAGGTGAGCTAGACTCTAGCCTCTTGAAAATACGGCTTTATGAGCTTTCAGGAGACATTTTAACAAGCTTCTTAAGATGTCCATTCCTTTAATGCACTTTGCTACTTGCAAGTAGCAAAGTGCATTAAAAATTGAAAACAGAAATAATAAGCATGCAGGCCAGAAACTGCAGCAATTCTTTTGCTTAAATAAACAGTGCTTCCAGCCAATTTAGAGGAAAGTTTAATTACTGATATGTGGGTGATATTTTTTTTTCTAAATGTGGAAACTAGTTTGTTTCTTATTTGCAAACGCTTACACCTCACTGTTCACATCAGTGTCTTAAAACCCCTGAAAAGATGTCCCGTTTTGTTGACTGAGGTGAACAGTTGTGGACATTTCAGACGTGATGGGTGAGCCAGTCTGTGACTGACTTGAAAATATCTTTGGGAGAATTTACTAGTGAGAAGGTCCAATGATTATCAGACTTCTGTTTGCACACTGAGGTCACCACATTCTTTGTCAAAGTGGCCCAGTGTCTCAGTGAATATAATGCCATTTTATTTGCTGTTGTCAATTGTATGACTTTCCCTTGGAGGAATGTAGGAACCAGGGGTTTTAAAATGATGCACACTGTCAGACAACTTCTTTTAAACCATTAATATCATTTCTTCCCTTAGTACCGGAAGAAAAGGTCTGTTATCTTTGCTACTGACAACACATATATTTATATAGTGCTTTTAACACTTATGGCAGGATTTATAATGTAACTGAAGCAGGTTCAGTTTTCTTTAAATTTATCATAAGAGACATATTATTCCCTTTCTTTTAAAGGGTTAGGGTTAGACAAAGATTTCAGATGTCTCAATAATATATATATAACATACATTAGTTAAAACATCACAGAGATGTAGTGCAACAGCTTCCTTTTCAACATTTATTTACAGCTTGGTTCACAGCAGCTGGTTTTAGGGGGTGGAGTCAGCCAATGAACAGATAGGAAACCAGAAACAAAAGCAGAGTATGTTAGAGATCCGACTGAATGAAAGCTAAAAGAGAATGCAGGACATCAGCAGGGTTGACAAGACGAAGTGAACAGACTGACAAAGGGAGAGGGGAAAGACTAGATCATATACACAAGTGAAACAAGAGGACAATGACAGGACAGAGCAGTGAGAGGAAACATTTAGACAAACCTGAACTCAAACTAAAATTTAGCACCATAACATGTTATCTATTTTATTTGTAATATCTTCATGCTGTTTGTCATCCTCATTATCAATTCTATACCACATTAAATGCCACTGTTATAATTGAAGATACAGTACTGGTTCTTTTCTCGGGTGGGTTTAGTCAAAATGTGAGCTCATCTTGATTGTGTTTTCAAAGGTACCAAGACAGACAGCAAGCAGGACAATCGTCTGTACGTCAACCTACCCCCACACAGACAGGAAGAGGTGGAGCACCTCCTGCAAGAGGGAAGCAGTCGGGGATGGAGGCACCTGGGAGTGGCGCTGGGCTACGAGCCCGAACAGCTGGACCTGTTTGGACGTGGCGAGGCCCCGATACATACCCTCCTCTCTAACTGGGCCCAGAAAGAAGGCTCTACTGTGGGACTGCTATGCTCTGCACTGGCCCGCATTGAGAGGCCTGACGTGGTAACAGCTCTTAACTGCCCCTCGCAGGGCATTTCAGTGGTCTGACATCTTGTTGGCCTACGTGTGACACTCATAGACTCGAGCGAAGAACTCTGACATGAGAAGGGGGCCACTGACTACAACTCTTTTTGTCGCTGTTGGAAGCTTCCACTGATTTTTAAAATTTTTTTTTTTACTCTTTTTTTACTTAGACAACAAAATACTCTTAACCTCACTGCGTTTTATTGTATACAGCTATTTGGTTTTAAATTAGATGTAATTATATTAAAGGCTTCTGCAGGGTGCTGCAGCAGATCACATCTTATTTTCTTAGACTGTGTCACACAACTTACCATTGTCACTAATGCACCCTTTTGGAAACAACCCAATAAATTATATATACATATTATATATATATATATATATAAATAATTATAGGCAGACAAATACTGCAAAGATTCATTTAATAGTTGGAAGGAAATAAATGTGTTTACATATGTTGTGCAAGTCAAAAACAGCTTCTCCTTCCCCGAACTATCTGAAAGTTTTCCTTCAAGCAAACGCGTATTGATGGCTTTGATTGTTGTATTTCTAGTGTGGTTATTATTTTCTTAGGTATTGCATCTAAAAAAAAAAAGAGACACACACCCTTTTGTATTGCAGCTGAAACTGCATTTTTTTTTTTTTTTGCTAAAAGGACATCATTTCTCCCAGGAACACTGCATCTTTTAATGGTGTTACTTTCCCTTTTAGGGACCTTTTCTGTGCACATGTGCACGCTTGGAAAAGGAAGAAAACTCAAAGAAAGCACGTGAAGGGTTTCAGTGTTTTTTATTCAAATTTAAGTTTTAATTTTATTAACTGTCTCAGTCATGCTCACAGTTGCTATATATTATAACACTTTATCTAATGTAGATTTTTCCTTTTTTTCCTGTTGCTGTCACATAGCTGTGATTTTTTTTTTTTAAATTTACAGTGAGGATATATTATTCACCACTTTTGTATTGTAGCTCATGAGGAAACAAAAACATCTTAGCTCTGTCTGAAGGTCATCATTTGAATGTAAATATCTTAAATTTGTTTTGAGTTACGGCTTAAGCTGAAAATCCACAAACACTGTTCACACTAATGCTTGTGTCCAACTTGACAGTCTTGCTTTTGTATTTATTTTGTTACCATTTTTAGTTTGAAATTAAATAAAATTGCTGAGAATCAGACATTTTTGTGTGCTAGTACCAGGGGTGGACTTTAACTATGCTGCTTTTAGTATCTTCATGTATCATACTATTTATCCTCTCCATGACATATCAAAACTAAGTGTTTTTTTCCTACTATATTTATTTAATGCTTTAACTGGTTACTTTACAAATTCTATCACAAAATTATCTTGCTTAGCACAAAATAAGCCAGTGTTTTGCTGTGATTTTTGAATCACCTAACAGTTTATCCACATAAAGAACTCAATCAATAATCTCGCTGTCAGGCAGTCCGGCGGTTAGCTCGGCTTCCTCACAGCAAGGAAGTTCACTGTTTGATTCCCGGCAGGGTTCCTTTGATGTGGAGTTGGCGTGTCCTTCTCGTGCCTGTGTGGGTTCCCCCTCACAGTCAAGATTAGATAACAGATTTTAAAGAAACTTGAGGGATAAATGTTTTTTTTTTTTTTTAACTCACACTTTTACAATATGGGATTAATTCAATGGGGACACTTCTCCCAAATCTGGCTCATATTTTTTCCTCAGATGGCTGAATTTCTTATTTCCTAACACTTCACCCTGTGATGGTGCAGATAAGTGCCCATCTGCAGATTCAAACTAAATCTTCTGGAGGAAGGTTTTCCCTTTCTTGCCGAGCTACAGTCTGGTGCCCCACTCCCCTGCCTCCGCTCTGAACTCAGATCTGTTAATGATCTCTTTGCCTTCAGTTATAAGTGGGAGCAGGCATCGCGTATGGCCTGGGGCAGCTTCACATGCCGTCACACACTCCAGAAGGGACTGCTTAACTGCGGTCTGGAGCACACAGGCATGAGGCTTGCGGAATGTGCACACACTGGAAAGGGGGTTGGGAGCGAGGAGAGAGGGGAAGCACAGCCGTGCCTCTCTCTACTCATCACAGGTCTCCATATTTAGAGCATGTTGAGTGTCTCTAATGAAGGAAGTCGATCACTTTGTCTCGCTTTGCTGGAGCCGAACATCTGGTTCAGGACCTCGCGAATGTGCTACGGTGGCATTTGTACCACATGCACCGCTTATTAAAGGCGAGAGCCAATCTAAAACAGGCTCGACTGTGCACTAAGTTGTTAATCATGTAGCTCATGTCACATTCGCTTAAAGAAGAACGACTTCAAGGCTCCAATGGCACGAAAAGAAAAAAGATATCATTTTACAAAAAAAGTTTATTATCTTTTAAAATGTTTGTACACTTGGTATGACAATGTGCTTACACAATACTTACAGTAGAGAAGGGTGTAACTTTGTACATACAAAAATAATAATAATAATTATAACAATAATAATAAAAACATCACCAACAATAACAAAAAAAAAAAAAAAAAAATTTCCCCAGCCAAAGAAATAAAATAAGAGGACTGTGAGTTTGTGGGAACTGCATCAGGAGGTGAGCTGGTGAGGATGGGTGGGCTCACTGTACTCGTGACCCTTCTCTCCTGCATACAGCCGGGGTAAATTTACACATTATTTACACTTTCAACCATGAAATGATAGTCCTTGTACAAAGTGTCTGCTTATTTAAACATTCGCAAAACTATTATTCATTATATTCACATATAAAGCAATATACATATATTGGAACTTGTTTAATGCAATTTTATGGGCTCCAAGAAACTCAGGACCTGATGCAAAAAGAAAACTTCACTGCGGACTGTTAAATTCATGTAAATAATAATAGACTGACAGTTTGTGGAGCGAGGCTGACCAATCCAAGTGTCTCTAATGTACTAACTAGTACTAACTGTGGTTAAAAAAGACCCCGAGCACACAAGATTTTTAGTAAATGTTAAAATGACAATGATACAACCTTCATTTTCAGTGTTGTTCCTTTCTAGAAAAGGGTCTGGGCAAAACAAGTTGAGACAGGGGTTGGATAACCGAGAGGGGGGGGTTACACAGAAACAACAGTACATCACAAAAAGGATTTAAACCCTGCTCCTGTTGTTAAATCAATTAAAAACAAGAAAATATTCATCACGAACCTCTTTTCCAAACTGCTTGTCATTTACTGATCCCTCAAGAGTATTCTTTGTAAAAGCCCATCTCAGTGAGGGCACATTATTTGGAACAGGAGACAAGAAAAATGTAGGAATTTCCATAAGGATACCAGGCAGACCTCAGCCTACATCATGCATTCATAAAACAAACGAGGTTCCAAAGTTTTGTGGTTAAGGAGGCTGGGTTTGAGGACTGGAAGCTTGCACCTCCACAGTCCAGTTAAAAGCAGCACCAGTTACAGAGTCATTGGAAGGGGACTGAAGCACGCACAAGAAAAAGGAGGCTGGAAAAGGGGACTGGTCTGTTCTGCGTTTGATCCATTTTTAACTGTGGAAAAGAAACATTGAAAGTTTGGGAAATTTGATATGAAAGATGATTCCTTTTAATAATCCTCGTACAGGGCGGTAGGAGTTTAAAAAGTGGAATACAGGTGATCATCTCAGGAACATTTAAGAGCAACAATGGAGAAGAAAAACTAAAAATACTAAAAATGAAAGAAGTCAGTGAAAACAGTCTCTGTAGCACCCCTCAGTGTCATCCATCTCCAACACTGCACCTAAAGTCTTGGGTTGTTCAGCAACACTCGGGTCGCCGGGCCTCCTGTGAAATCCACGAGGCTTGTTGCGCAGCAGTGCAATTCTTAGACATAAATACATTTAAGAAACTACCTTACTGTCTGTCCAAGCTGTCCAGATCATAAATGAAGGAGTGAGTGGAAAGGCAGATCTGTGCTTCTCCAACGCGAGTCCGGAGGAAAGCGTAACATCTGTAGCTTCAACAGATCAGTACACCTCTGTGTCCTCCTTGGGCCTGTATACGGAGCCAAATCTCTGCATATACTTTTTAATGTACTCCTTGGTCTTGTGCTTCACATTTTCGTTGCACTCAAGGTCTTCTGGGTTCTTGCAAGCTTTCAGTTCCTTATTCATGACACCATGAGTAAGCTACAACACAGCACAAAGAAAGAAGAGAATGAGATTCTAACATTTCTTTTTTTTACAACTGCTGTGCTGAGGACAGGCAGAAGTGAAGAGGATCAGTTGTGACAACACACATATTAACAATATATATATATAAAATATTCACACATATACACATAAAAAGTCATTATAAACATGAGAGCAATAATTAGTTAAAGCATCTAGCCAGATGTGGATGCATCTAGAATATTTAAAATGTTTAAATTCATGTAATGAGACCAGATCCTTGAGGTTCAAGTGGATTTGGTTCCTAGTGTCGGCATGGTAACAACAAATTTTAATATATTCTTCTCAATCATAGTTTGGGCTTTAGGTCTAGTCAAAAGAATCAAGTTTAGGGAGCGAACACAGAGATTTTATTTATTTATTTTGAAAAATGTAAAGTAGAACCCAGAGAATGTCAACTATAGCT
This sequence comes from Zenarchopterus dispar, assembly GCA_028564865.1. Classification (NCBI taxonomy): domain Eukaryota; kingdom Metazoa; phylum Chordata; class Actinopteri; order Beloniformes; family Zenarchopteridae; genus Zenarchopterus; species Zenarchopterus dispar. Next base: position 9,470,771 of record JAOWBL010000008.1, read on the forward strand.
TTGTAAATTAATAAATGCTAGTGTCTATGTCTAGAGGAGGACAAAGCAGACCATCTGACCCCAGTATACAAAGTACACTTAAGCATTTTGGTCTTATAAGATTTAAAAAAAAAAAACATCTTTCACAATGTACAATAGTACTTCCATACTGTTGCGGTGTCCTAGAATGATCTAATGGTTCCCAGAATCTGAAAGGATTCTTTACATTTTCTTTCTGAAAGAAAAAGGATCAAATTTGGATCTTCTGATTGCGACAGTGTACTGGTTGCGCAACGGCCTTAAAAGCAACTAATCAGAGTAGAGTTCTGATTTTTTTCCTACACTGTGATCATGAAGTAATTTAGTCAGTTCAGGAGTAAACTGAGGGTTGTTTCAGCCTGCGACTGAACTTTTTTTTAAGAGAGCGTCCTCATCAACGATGCTAATTCATTCATCATGTCACCATTTCTAATCAGTTGATATCAGTAACAAGGTCCCTTTTCTCCCACTCAAAGTGAAACAAGTCATGAACAAACTGCTCAGAGAAGAGTTTCATGTTTTGCTTGACAATAATATGAGCTTAGTCTTTTATTGTGTTTCTGACTAAAGCGAACTGTCTGAGCGGTCGCTGGTGTAGTCTGGGAATATGGAGGGCACAGTGTATTTGTTAAAATGAGATCAGTTAAATACAATTTAAAGAACACATTGAGTGTCCTGAAAATTCAGTAAATTACACATCTTGCTGCACATCTTGATTGTGGTGAGATTGCAAATCTCTTGGAGTGACTTTGCCTTTTATAATGCACAGCAATAAAATGCCTTCTCTAAACTAGCAAAGCCAAACTTTTCTCCGTGTCTTGCACCCATCCTCACAGTCCTGGTATGTGGCAAACCACTCCACATATACACAACGCACCCACCAGGAAACGTGGAGGAAAGAATGCTGGCATGTTGAGAAATGCTGGGTAACGGGAGTTTAGCTTATTGTTTTCAGGAATGAATCAAACTAGAGACAATGAACTGACAGTTAACGTATAGATCTGAGGGCAGAAAGAGAAAGAATGTTGATAGACACAAATCAAGAGTGCTTTAATATTTAGTTCTGGTCTAAGGGAAACTTGGAAAACATTCCTCCTTAAGTTAGAGGGCTTCACTACTGTGACCACACATACGCCAAAGAAAAGATGAAAGCCTCTCAGGAATTTATGGAAATAGTAACTTTCATGCAGATTGTTTAATTTGAGCTTACCTTTCTAGCGAGGTGTTTGAAATCTTCAGTGTTGCTGATGCGTCCAGATTTGCAGTCTGGCTTCCGATAAGGATTTAGGCATTGCACTATGAACTGGGACATCTGATTAACAGAAAAAATTTGAGAAGGTAAAGTAAAACTGTCTTTAATTTCACTTCTGAGGGGTTAAAGGTGAAGATGCTTACAAAACCAAAACATCCAGAGTTAATGTTGAAGAGTGTTCACAGACACTCAGGCTTACCTCTTTACGAAATGTCTCTTTACTTTTTTTAGCTAGTTCACTGGAAGTGTCTGCTTCCGCTGTTTTTGTGGAAAACTGCAATGAAAAAAATTCAACGAGTGAGTAATGTAACTATAAAAGCTGAAATGTGCATCACATAAAACCACTAGATTTTCCACAATAACTGCCATACACTTCTACACTTCTGTCATGCTATTATTATGTCATGCTGCAGTTATCTTCTATTGTGTACCAAACTTGGCAACAAGCTGAAGAGCTGTAGTCGCCAAGGTCAGCGGGCTGTAACGCAGCACCTGCTCAGCAGCTCCTTCACACAAAGCAGGGATATCCTGCCAGGAGGCTGCCTCTGCAGCTCCAGCTCTCAACACGAAGGGCAGGTGAACAGCAGCTGATAACCAACACCCTCAACACAGTGGTGAATATCAAAAAGCAGCAGAAGGGATTCACACAGACATGCTGTGCTACAGGCAGGAATGCAGAAACAGCTGAATGTTTTCATAGCACTGAGCATATGTCCTAGATGTGACCAGCTGCAGCACTGTCTAAACTTGCGATGGGAGGTGATCCACAGCTTTCTTGGCCAGAAATGTTTAATGAAACACAGGATTTCCCATCTCATTTTAAAGTGTTTTTCTGCGTCTTTTCATCTTTAGAAATGATTAAAAAAAAAGGACATCCAGTCAAAATGGGTAGTTGAAACTATAAAACAACAAACTTCAAATAAATGAATTTTACATCTTCCAGATGGTATCCACTATCCTAAGACTCTGGAAAACAAAACAAAACAAAGGGGAAAACAAATGAGCCAGAAGAGGAGATGGGCCTAGCAGTCCTGTCCCCTAACAGCCTTGAGCTAAGAAACAGGCAGCTACACAGAAGGTGGAGTGAGTGGGCACACTTTAATCTTCTGTCTCCATGTAGGTTCAGATGAAGCCATTTTGTGAGCATTCATCCACTAGTACTTGCAAAACAGCTAAAAGTAATAACTGGTGCTGCATACTGGATTTCCTCAAAGAGCAAACAATAATCAGGTTCTGCATCAGAGCATAAATTTTCTGGGAACCAAAAAGGAAAGCTGGGGTTGATTCGTCACCGTTATCACATTCGGGAATGCAGATTTTCATTTTCACTCTGAGGCTGCTATTACATAAACCCACACAAACAGAGTGGCTTGAAACTAGTTTTTACATTTCACAAGAGAGCAAGAAACAATAACTAAACAAAGCATTACCTTGGAAGGATTCTCATCATAGGTAGGTGTTCCCAGGTCCATCTCAGATTCATGGTCCACACTAGTGTTGTCACTATTTCCTTCCCAAGTGGGTGGATCCCACTGTGTTTGCCTAAAAAAATTAATTTAAAAATCATAATCTGAGGATATTTTTTTCAAGACTTCTTAAAGGCACAAATGTGCAAAACACACACTCTGCTATTCTAACCTTGTGACAACGTGGTAGTAGTAGATTTTGCCTTCAGGGTCTCGGGCCACTTTCCAGTTAGGAGGTAGGACAATGGTTTTGGGCTTAGGGGGAGAAGGAGGAGGCAGGTCTATCACATTGTTGGGTACAATCATTTCCTGGGAAAGAGAGGAATAGAAATATCACCAGAACATAAGCATTCTTAAGTAAAATATCCATTAATTCTAGAAGAATATACACATTTATTTATAAAAAGAAATCTCCCTCTCATTCAGTTCCCTGGTTTTACTTATGTAAGGATATAATTAAAATATTCCAATCCTTATCGGGTCCTATAATTATGTAAATGCAACCTCACATAAGCATCACTTGACACATAACAGCGTGGGATTTATTATTTAACAAAAACCAACCCACTCTTTATGGAAGCAGCAGCCATATGAAAATTTACTGGTGTGCTAACACAATACCAAGTGAAAAAAACCATCATCAATGTTTTTAAAGAGAGAGCTGCCGTTGTTCATGATGTGGCTGTGTGAAAGGTCCTGAGGCCATTTCCAAGCAACATCTGCAGTAAGAAATGTTATTCAAAAGTTGAAAACATCCAAGAAAACTGCCAAATGTCCCAGGAGTGGCTGAACTACCAATTTAAACCAAAGATCAGACCATGCAATGCTCAGAGAAACTGTAAAACAACCAAAGAACTACATCTAAGAGTCTTTGCCACACTAAAAGGAACTGTCAAATCAATTATCAAGCATGCTGGTGGAGGACTGTTAATTTGGGCTCCTCATGCAGCCACAAGACCCGGGCACCTTGCACTCACTGAGTTGACTGTAAACCCCTCTGCACACCAAAGTCTTCAAGAGTCAAACGTGAGGCCATATGTCTAAAAGCTAACACTCTACTGACACCGTGTCACGAAACATGACAATGATTCCAAAAGCACACTCGAAAATCAACAATGATGAAAAGACTTGAGGTGTTGCAATGGCCCAAAGTCCAGACCTCAATCTGATTGAATTGCTGTGGTTGGGCCTTTAAAGAACCGTATATAATGAAATGCCCACAAACCTCAATGAGCTGAAGAAACAAAGAACAGTGCATCTGAATTCCTCAACAATGAAGACCAATAATCTCATACATAAAAAAGATTAATTGCTGAAAAATGTAATTTGACAAGCTACTGAATGATGGGGTGTACAAAGTATTTTAATCCGGGGCCTTAGAGAAATAGCTCTTAAAGTGTATAACTCCCCCTTGTGGCCACACTGCCATATAGCACCCCTTCAGAATAATGGTTCCACAAAAGTAGCAATTCAACGCATATCACAATTTTAATTCAAAATGATCAATCTAATCTAAGCAATCTCTCTTTTTTTCAGAAACAATCTGCCACTACTGTTTACAGTAGTGAATAATCACTCCTTAGATAAACTGCATTGTGTTAGGAGATGATTTGTCTAGACCCCAAGAACTCCAGAGGCTGATTCGACTGGGTTGGTTACCTGCTGAACAGTTTGGGACGTTACAATAGTAGTGACTGTGCCTCCCTGCTGCACCACCACTCCCTGTTGATGGCCAGGATACACTGGTTGCCCGTGCAGGTAGCTGGCTGCTGGCTCTGTATATGCCTAGAAACACAATTGCCATCAGATATTGTATATTAAATATAGGATGTGCTGCTTTGTGCCACAGATTTAAACAAAATTAAAGACCACACTATGCATTCAAAATGTACTGGAATATAAGAGCAACAGAGCACCATAGATCTATATTTTAATCAATTTAATGCTAAATATTTAGTTTTCTAAAAACCTCATATTAGTCAGGAAAATTAAGTTCGGTTAATAATCTGATTTTAATATGGACTTAGAAACATTCTAAGACGCCTCCTCTATAAAGGATACATTTATCCATATGAGTGTAACATTTGGTCCACTAATATATTTTGTTTGATAATAGTTAGGATTTTTAATTTTGAGGAGAAAAAAAAAAAGTAATGAGCAATGAAGAAAATCAAAATCAAATCCCTTGTAAATGCAAGAGTAGAGCCAGAAGTTCCTACCTGTATGACCGGGGTGCTGGCCTGGGGGTAGGCAGTGGGGATGCTGTAGATAGCTTGACATGGTTGGCCTTGGTAATAAATGGCCGTCTGTGTCTGAGCCTGTCCTGGAGCTGTGGCATACTGCGCCGCTGGCTGTGTCTGCACCGTCACTGCCTGCTGTGTGGTGGGATCCCAGAGAGTGGTGTAGCTCTGCTGGCCCTGTACCTGAGGAGCCGACTGAGCCGGTACAGAGAGCACAGCTACTCCTGCATCCTGGGTTGCTACATTTGGCTGGGTGTACTGCTGGGGGGTGCCAGTGGCGAGGTTAGTCGTGGTTATGTGCTGAGTGAGATTAGAGACAGGAGTGGTCTGGGAGGCGGAGGATGAAGAAGGCAGGCCCATGTCCGAGATAAGGGGCTGGGGAGGAGTCTGTTCATAGTTGAGAGTGGGCTCCACCGCGGGGGTGGGGAGAAGAACTTTGCCAGCATTAGGGTTGGAGGGATCCACAAAAGTCTGGATAGGGTATCCAGGAGGGTAGGTGATGAAGCCAGGGTTGGAGGCGTAGGCCAGAGCAGGGTCATAACCCATAGTCTGAAGCTGCTGCTGTTGTTGCTGTTGAAGCTGTTGTTGTTTTTGAGCTTCTCGCTGAGCGACTTCCTGTTCAAACAGTTTTCTACGCTCTTCTGTAGATAGCTTGTTGCGCTCCTTGCCACCTCTTGGTGTCTTGCTATTTGACGGGTCAAACCTAAAAAAAAAAAAAAAAAAAACCAAACAAAAAAAAACAAAACACAGAGAACAAGACTTAACCTTAGTGCAAAACTTCATTACACTATACTCTTCTGAAGCCAGTTGTTTGTTTTCTTTCATATATGTACAAACAGAGCCATTTTGTTACACAGTTATGTCTCTTACAATGTCATTTGAGCCTCTCTTTTTTGAAAACTCAATTTCTATAGAGAACCATCATACACAAAGGATACAGACTACAGTATTTATCTAATTTTCTCTCAAAATCAATGTCTTAATATTGCCCATCCTTATTTGTTAAGCTTGTCTTAAATAGCAATTCAATTCAGCTCTACTTTATTCATCCCTGAAGGGAAACTAAATGTTTCAGTAACTCAGTGATTAAGACTTCAAAGAATCATTGTAGATAGTTATGACTGTGTGCAGGAAGGATCTCCTGTAGAGGTCTGAAGCAGATCTGGACATGTGTAACTCTACAGAACTCTGTTGTAAAATCACTGTGTTGTGACAGTTGGACTATTTCCTAATGATCACTGGTATTTGTGCCACTACAAACGGGATTTTTAACTGTTCTTTACAGCAGTATCTATGAACACCTGCAGGTAAACACTCAGCAATACTTAATAATAATATGGCAAACACTATATTTGGTGGCAGCTATTGATGCCACATATTGGACAATGTTCAGAAATACTGACTGCTGATTTTAAAACATTACAAGTTGTTTTTCCACTGCTGCCTTCACGTTAAAGCACAGATTTTTATTCTTCTAATTTGACATAAGCACACTAGAGGCTACAACTGCTCTTTTTTTTAATGGAAAAGTCAAAAATGTTTAAATCAGACCTGCTAGTATGTCATACTGTCAAATTTGTATTGAGGTTCGGGAACGACCGTCGAGTGTGAGGACAGATTCCTCCGCTGACCACTGCATTCTTTGTTCATTCTTTTCTACAAGCTTCACATTGGCGTGATTTAACAATGGTAGTCATAATGTTTTGGGCTGTCGAGATGATACCGCCCAAGGCCTCTGATGGAGCCAGTCCTTGGAACTAAGCCAGAGTAGCACCACTTCTCCCAGCTCTGAGCAGGTGCTTGGTTAGTGGCTGTTTTTTGAAAACCAAAGAATTGACTCTAAATGAGGCGGTTGCTCTGAACCAGCACCAGAATGGCTTCAGATATGGGCTCTAAAGAAGACACTCGCCACTGTATCACATCACAAGTCCCTACCGTTCCTCAGTACGTCGGCTGCTCCTCTCATAGGATGAGGGCGGCGGAGAAGGGGAGCGTCTCCTTCGTCGTTCTGAGCTGCGAGGAGTTTTGTCTGAGACACGATCACGATCCCGATCCCGATCCCGATCTCGGTCTCTGTCCCTATCCCTGTCCCAGTCTCGATCTCTGTCTCTCTCATAATCTCGATCTCTGTCACGTTCCTTCTCCTTTTCTCGCTCTCTCTCGCGTTCTCGGCTGCCAGAAGTGTTGCGTGGTGTTAGGGCTGTGTCTCGATCTCGGCTACGATCTGTCGGAAAATTTCATCAGTTAGAATTTAAATAAAACATTTCTCGAGCAAAATTAAGCTTCAGAAAGACCTTACTTCTTGCTTCCTTTTCCACCTGGCTTTTCTTTGGTATTCTGTACACCTCCTAAAAAGGACAATTTATCTTTAATTTCAGAAAAAAATAACCTTTACATTTTGTTTTATATAATGCAAAATTTGCCTCCAAGGCTGACTCTGTTTAAACCAACCTTCAGATCTTTCCAGCTTTCCAGAAGCTTGGCGGCCATGCCACTTATGTCCAAAACACTGAGCTGGGGCTCCTGACTCCTCTCACTCTCCACATCAGAGACTCCATCCTCTTCATCCTGGGAAGGAGTTCCTATCCCTGATGGGTCCACGGGCACTGCTATGACCCCAGGAGGCACAGTGGCCTCTGGGGTCTCAGAGGCATTAGTAGCAGATTCTCTGGGATGGGGCTCGCTGCTTGGAGGAGGTTTCTGAACCTCCTGAACCTCCTCGTGTGCTTTTACGTTATCAGATGGCTGAGCAGTTGCAGGATCAGCAACAACAGTTTGGTCAGACTGACTCTCTGTCTCATCAACTTTATCAGGAGGTTGGCCTCTTTCCAGTTCTGCATTTTCTGGTACCATCTGGCTTATCTGTTTCTCTTCACTCTCTTGTTCGCTAATAGGAACTTCTGATTCCTGAGGTTCATCTTTCTGACCCTCGCCCTCTTTCATCTCCATTTCCTTAATTTTCTCATCAAACTCATTTTTATTGTTCACATCCACGTTCTGATGTTGGAGCTGACTGCTTGAGCTTGTCTCCATTTCTTCTTGTTTCTCTTCACTGACTTCTTTAACCGGCTCTTCCACTGATTCTTTTGTTGGGTCCAAAACTTCTGCCTTTGACTGTTTTGCACTGGGAGGATCTGCATGCGAGTTTTCATCTTCTTCCTCATCGTCATCCTCCTCCTCTTCCTCTTTCCCATCAGATGCTTTGCTAGCGTCAGAGAGTGCACTGTCCAGACTATTTTCACTAATGATTTTCAGACGCCTGAACATTGCGGGCTTGGAGGCCTCACCATCCAATTCTGGTCCAAGTTTGGTGGAGGAACCATCAGGAGTATTGAGTGGGGTTTGGGCCCGAGAGGTGTTCTCGCTGGAGTAGCCATCATTCTCAGTCTGCTGAGCAAGAGCTTTTGTTTGGGCCCACCGCTGAATGAAAGTCAGGACTCTGCTCTCCTCCAGCATGTTCTTGGTTGAGATGGGCAGCACTGCCAAAGTCTTCATAATCTACAAGCAGAACAGACCATCAGTAACCAAAGAGTAGCTTTATGAGCTGATAAGTACTGGTTATTTAAGAACAATGTAAACATGTAATCAAGATATTTTTTTATTTAAATCAGTGACAAAGTTCACCTCTAACTGGAGTTTGCTGTTATTTGCACTGTTGCCTTTGGCCTCAGAGAGCTCCACCATGAAGATCCATAACAAAGACAACCCATGATGGTCTAAGAACTGTTTCAGGCATGATGAATTTTGAGTATCCTGTCCAACAAGAAGATTCATTACAAAGTGCCAAGGATAAAAGAATATAAAAAAAAAAGACAACAAAGAACTTTCCAAATCATACTTGTATGAGTTTGAGACAGATGAGTTTCTGCTCCGTTGTTTCCACTCGGACCATTAATCTGCAGAGAGACACCACCTGTTTCTCATCGTACAGGCCTTCCCCGTTCTCCAGCAATGCCTCCAACTCCTCATCCACCTGTGGAGCAACAATAAAAGTGTCAAACAATTTTCTAGTAACACGTCTCGCTCACTCGATCGATAGATAGATGTAAACTGCCTACATGAGTAAGAATACAGTAACAAAGCCGATTTATAAGTTAACTGTTGTTATAAATGAAATGTGACTTTATATAATAATCTGAGAGTCAAGGACAGCTTCTGGCATATATTATTGATTTTACTGAGATAAATTGAAGCAAATGAATGATCAACAAAAAAAATTATTGATAATTTTGGAATCTGCTGATAGTTAAACTTTTCACAACCCATCTACACAATTTAAACATCATGTGTATTCAATACATATTACCTGATAACTAAGGTCATTGCTATCTAAATGTCAAATCATGGCAATGTTTAATAGTCAGTGAATTATCAACCATACAATGAGGAAAAAATGAAAGTATTGGGGCCAGAAAGCTGTGTAGCACAAGGAAAAGCATTTATCGGAGAAGCTAAATGAATTTAAACATAAATGAAGAATTGGCAACAGAAGTATTGGACTCTGGAGGAATGAGGATAAAACCTAATGTGATCTGATAAGTCCAGATTTACCCCATTTCAGAGTGATGGTTAAATCAGAGTAAAGAGGGGTAGATAAAGTGATGTACCGCTCTTGTTTAGTGTCTACCACACAAGTCTGTGGAGACAGAGTTACAACCTCAGGTTGCAGCAGTTGGTCAGATCAAAAGTTAACAACACGATCAGTCAACATGATCAGGGTTACTTTGAAAACCCAATGACCAGGTTGTTCCACACACAGACTTTTTTTTTTTCCTTATTGGTTTGGGCATATTCCAAGATGACAGAGTCAGATCTTGGCCTCAACTTGTAAAACAGTGGTTCAGGGAGCATAAAACATCATTTTCAAACATGGGTAGGCCTAAACAGAGTCGAGACTAAACCCCAACAAGAATCTTTGGGGTGTGCTTGAGAATACTTTACACTCTTCTAAAAAGCCTAAAACGCATTTCAGATAAATGTCAGACAAGCGATCAGTTTCGGCAGATAAAACTGACCGTGGTGAGAGCACTCTTTCGATTGCGGTCTTTCTTCATCTTCCCTCCAGCTGCTCGAACACTAACTCGGTTCTCTCCACCCAGGAAGCCTCTGCAGCTGGGTGTGCCACAGAAACATTTCTGTGCCTCTTTCCTGTAAAATTAGATTAAACAAAGATAAAACGACCTTGGTTAAGCCATTACCCAAAAAGGTTAACCATTTTTTATGATTATGTGGCTATTGGTTGTATGTACACATGCAGAGTAACAGCAGAGAAACAGTACCCATATCTCTGAAACTGGTAATCAAAAGTCAGTTCAGTTCCCGCAGTGACAGCCTTGGTGGTGAAGAACCCAACTCGAAGCTGGCCATTAACAGTCCACTAGAAAACAATTTAAAAAAACAAACAAACAAACAAACCATCAGGTAAATCAGAAAAGATAAAGATAAGAATAGAAAGCATGATGTACAGCTGTTCTTTGGTTCTGTACCTTTTGGGTTTCACAGTTGGGTTCACAGCTATGGTTCATAAATCGAGAGCAATTCCCCTTCAATGTTGCATCAATGATCTGCAAGGGCAAAACGTAACGGAGAGTATTTCTTTCAGGCACTTCACCAGAATCATTAAAACTCTCTGCGGTTTCAATGCTACTCAGTTTACTTACCTCGTTGTTCTTTAGAGACATAAAATAGTAGTGAATGTTCTTATTGCGAGCATATTCTTTCACCCGTGTTTTGAACTCCTTGTGGTCCAGGACCTCACCACAGTATTCCAGAACGAATGTGTTTCTAAGCAATAAACAACACAAACTTTTAAAACATATCCCTTTTTTTTTTTTTTTTTTTTTTAAATCTATGACAAGAACAGTAACAACTAATAATACACCATCACGAAAGGTATACAGGAAAATTATCTTTCCTCTAGTCAGTTGATATGCACTTAGTGAAAATGGAGTACTTTCACAATGTATCCTAATGACTTCCAATACATAAAAGTACCCTCCCCCCAATACCACCATTCATCATCCACTGAATTTTAAATGTAATAGCATAATGACTTACGAAACCAAGTCTTTAGCAGCCCGTAGTCCCCAGCCTTTGTCTTCTGTAAGGATCACCTCAAAGTCTGCGTGCTGTTTCATCTGAAAGCGGCGGTTGGAGCAGTATGCTCCATTTAAGCACCGTGATGAGCTATGAAAGAAATTTTATTATGTTGAATATGTCTTTCTCCCAATAAATAAGACTGCAAAAAATACCAATCTGACTAGTGGCATCCCAATTTGTACGTCCTTGACATATTTTGGCATTAAAATCTACCCTACTCCCAGTAAAACAGTGCAAGAAAATTCCCTGTGCTTGAAGATGAAAATCCTGAATGATTTGAAGAGGTGGAGCTCACTCTATGTCTGTACAAGGCAAAATCACAACTCTCAAAATGAATGTTATGCTTAGGATTTGTCTCATATTTTCAGTGATTTTCTATTTCAAACCTTTGGTCTCCAGACATGCCATGGCAAGCTTTAGTATGGAATAATTACCAGTTTAAATCAGACGGGAAGCCTTTTATATCTCCCTTATAGTTAAATAAATGTGTCTCCAGTTTTGGCAATATTTTTAACAGCACCAGACTCCCTTCATTCAAATATATTAAAGAGAAATATGATCTGCCAGGTATTTCTCATTTTCTTTCCTTAAGACTCTGATCCACAATGAAGGCATACTGGGCGTCTTGGGATGAGCCCTTGCCAGAGCACCCTATGGAGAAGTAGACTGGTCCCGGTCAACACTCTTGGGGTGTAGCAACGTGTATATACAACATTCACTCCACAGACGTGCTGACAGTTGAAAAAGTGTGGGTGAAGGACCTTCACGGTGCAGTGTAAATCCTGACTGAAAAGGTATATGGTCCAATCTAAACATCACCTCTAAAAATCTGTCAATCAGCTCATACACTTTGAGATGAATCGGCTTATGGTACTCCTGTCAAATGCTTTAGGATGTAATTAATGTCCAATCCTGAATGTGCTCACTGCTGTGATCAGATGCCGGGCACAATGATGCATTTGTTTTGTTCAGCAATCAATAATTTCTGGGTCCAGGTTATGTGGACACGGTCAGAGCTGCTAGGGTCTACAGCAGTCCCTAACCCCTGCATTTGTCTACTTGACAATTCATTGTTGTCTCTCAAAATAAACCAACAAAGATTACTTTTTGCAGGCTCAACTGCTGCAAAGAAGGCTATATCGTCATTGCGATATAATCCCTCTATCTCCTTGATTTACTACTGGGTAACATCCTACCAGAGTGTAGCTTCTTTATAATATAATCTAGAAATGGTGTAAAATGTTTAAACACCTGAGTGCTTCCATTTTGTTTCATGAATAGTAATTAACTTACCATTCAATCATCAGCAGCCGGTTCAAACAGTCTTCCCCACATGCCAACGCTCCTCTAGCACGATCCTCTCTGGGCAGCACCGGACATTCACACTGCATCCTCTTTATATCGCGATGAGATTTGCTTTTCTTTCTGTAAATAATAGCACAAAAAAAAAAAAAAAAAAAAACATTCATGACTATGCCTACATGTTCTCTACATCTTCTAGCCAATTTTTTCGGATATTAACTCACCTCTCGGTAAGGTACAGGTTCTCTTCAATCAGGTCAAAGTACGGAGGCATCTTTTTAGTCTTGGCCAAGTCTTTCCATTTGTTGGCATCTTGAAAGTCCTGAAGAGTGAATGATGGCCGATGTCCTTCTGCTTTTACAAGAGGCTTAGAGACCACAGCATCTCCTTGACGCTCCTTCTTTCCTGAAGGTCCAGCCTCTGCCTCATTGTCTGAGTCAGACTCAAACTCTGGACGCCTTTTCTTAGGAGGACCTCTGGATCTGTGTTGTCTGAAGTTGTCCTCTCTAGAGGGGTCTGGTGCAGTGGAGCCTCTGCTGTTACTGCTTATTTCATGACCTTGTACAAAGCTTGATGAGCCTGAAGTGTGAAATGCACTACGATCAACAGCTGTTTTACTAAGCCTTGATGAGGATTTATCCCCACTGAAGTCATCATGGTCATTAGTGAGAGAGTCGGGATGGATTTCACTGGAAGGTTCCTGATAATGTTCATGTGCGTGGAGGTAGGGTTTTTTGCTACTCTGTACATTTGGGGATTGGTGGGTGCAGGAAGCAATAGTCTGTCTTTGCTCTGGACCTTTGGAAATGGCTCCTGACAGTTTAGTGTTTAACTGTGGCCCATGGCTGCTATCAGGCTGCTGGCATGTACTAGTTGGCTGTTCTGGCTGACAAAAATCCCAGCCCAGGCTGAATCCATTCTTCCCACTGATATTATCAACACTAGAGAAGCTATCATGTCGATAATGCGAGTATGACTGTTCACTTCGGTTACTCGTTTCATGTTGTTTGAGCTCGTGGTCAAATTTTCTGGAATCATCAAGCATGTGAGTAGAATCTGAGGCACTTCCACGGGCACAGATATGACCAGCCACAAACGTGTGGGCAATGACTGAGCTGGAGCTCTCTGAGTGACTGGTGCTATCAATCATGTTGCTCTGGGACTGACACAACATACTGCTGTTGAGTAAATCATCTAAACCAGTCTTGACTGTGGGTTGTGTTGGCTGCGAGTTGGCCTGATTTGGGACATCAGTGATATTTGCATCAGTTGTTTCATGAGCACTGGTCAGTTCTGAATTATTTGCAGGACGGCATGGAGACATTCCCCTGTCCTCTGCATCTTTTGTTAGGGAAGAATTCTTTGGCACCACTACTACAGAGTGCAACTGTTTTATAGCATTGTCACAGTCAGAATCATACTCAGAATTGTCACTGTCACTGGCTTCGCTCTGTTTTTCTAACACGTCATGACTGACTAACGATCTTTTACTCAATTTGCTTTTGTGAGTGCTCTCCTCGTTTCTGTTTTCATAATCATCACCAATCCAGTTTTGTGTTTTTGCAGCCGAGTCTATCTGTGGTGTATCATCTATATGCTGAGGCTCATCTGTGTTTGGTTTTTGAGAAGCACTATGTTTTGAGTTACAGTGGTCAACGCTGGTGGTTGCTTGTGGAGGCTCGTTTTGGTCTTTGTACTCAGGGGTCACTGATATGCTGACCGAACAAACTTCGGTTTCCTTGATCAGACTGGAATGTGTGGCAGCTTCTTGATGAATATTATCATTTATTTCAGAGTCCTGTTGGCTGCTGTCTTTTGAAAAGTTGATTTTTTTGACAGATATTACCTTTTTAACAGTAGGTTTACTCTCAGCACAAACTGCCCTGTGTGAGTTTTCGCTCTCTGAGGTATCCTGCCCAACAATATCCCATCTGGACTTTCTGGTAGTACAGCCACTTTTTTTAAAAGAATCAATATTTTGCTGTTCCTGAACTGGGTGAATTTCAGATTCATGACACAATGACTCAGATTTAAGTGGCACAGTTGTGACAGATTCGTTCTCATCCGTCAATGCTAAACTTGGCTCAACAGTCTCTAATTTAGTGTTTTGCTGAATGTCACGTGTGACAGTTGTAGCTAATGCGTCAAGAGAGGACATTGCCCCAGGTGAACCATCTAAAACATTCTCATCCTGCCTGCATATTACAAGATCATCAGTTCTGCATGAACTAACGTCAGCTTTATTCAAGTTTACATGCAGTTGATTATTAGAGGAAAGGACGCCCTCCAAAGTGGACAAATTTTCCAGAGCAACATTAACAGGCTGAAAGCTTTCATCTGTTATAGCTGAGATAGTTTTATTTTCTAGTTCAAATCCTAACTTTGTTTCTTGCTCTGTCTTAGATAAGGATTCTTCCAGGATCCTTTTGGGAGATGAGGCTATTTCTTCAACATCCTTATCAACATGCGTATTTCCTTCTAGCTGTGAATTAGATTTTTCTGTTTCACTCTCAGAACAAAATTCTGTAGTGACTGGATATGATGGTGCTTTGCCAAAGCTGTGAAAACTATCACCTGACTGCCTGTCATGTCCAGGGGATTTTACACAAGATCTAGAGGGACTTACTGGTTTTGACTCTGGACTACTTGTTTTCTTTTCTTTGCAATGATCCAAAGAGTCAGAGTGCTGTAGTTTTCCCTTATGATCTCCCTCGGAGTCAGTGGAGCTGCTTTTTTGGTGTTTGTCATGTGTGTGAGATTGAGTATGAGTAGTGAAAGAAGATGATTTGTTGTGTGTCTCTGACTTGTGATGACTACTAGCTTTCCGGTGACCAGAGTCCAAATCAGGGGAGCACTTGCGTTGGCAATCAGAGTCTGATGACCGTTTTGTAGTCCTTTCAGACTTAGACGATTGCAATCTTTTATCATGCTCAGAGGAATGAGGAGAATCCGCAGATTTAGAGGCTTTCTCGGATTTTGAGAAGGAAGATGATTTTGAGTCTCTATGTGAGCTTGAGTGATAGCTTGACCTGCTGGAATCACTTGTCCTTGTCCTTGTCTTTCTATGGTCATCCTCAGAGTCAGAACTATCCCGGGTTCTGTCCGTGCGAGAACGAGACCGTCTTCTCTCTCTGCGTGGTGAACTCCTGTGTGATCGCCTGTCAGAATCATGGTAGTAAGATCTTTCAGAGCGAGATCCTCGATCACTTCTGTATCTCTCTGATCTGGAGTGAGATGAACTTGTTCGAGACCCTCTTGACCTAGACCGTGATCTTGATCTGGACCTTCTGCGATCCTTGTCTGATCGAGATGAGCGTAAAGATGCATTTCTAGACTCACGGTCTGATTTAGAGTAACTTGAAGACCTTTCGTAATTCTCTGATCTCTTAAAGGAATTCTTTTCCCTTTCTCCATTTCGTGAACTAGAGGAAGACTTTTTTACCTCTTTGCCTCTGCTGTCAGAGTCCATTTTATTTTTCGAATCAACTGATTTGCGCCTGGAAGACATATGAGCTAAATCTCCATCTGATTCTGAGCAATGGGGAGCGCTATCCGACTGTGACCTGGTTATCCTTTTGTAAACATTATTATCCCGTTCAGTACTGCTGGAACTATCACCATCTTTTCCTGAGGAAGCAGCTGGTTTCTTGAGGATGGGGTTTCCTCTTATCTCGGAGGCTTCAGTGTGAGTATTTTCAGAGGGGCAAATGTTGGTGACATTCTGAGGCTGGGGCACTGGAAATTCACCTTCACTCTTTGCTTCACTTGACTTAAGTAAAACCTGCAATTCAGGGTTGTGCAGCTCCTCTACTGTAGCAGATGTTTGGTTTTCTTCAGTCACAGACACACTAAGAATTTGCTTCTTAAAGTGCATCTTAGTTGAGTTTTCTTTGAGTGTAGTGGAACAGGAGACTGATGTTTGAGAAGGTGTCTCTGCTGTAGATGTTGGCACTGAGAGTGTATGCTTTTGCTCAGCTTTGTTGTCCGTGCTCTTTCCTGCTCTGTCCGAGGTCGACTGTGACAAGGCACCGTGAGGTTCAGTGATGGATGTATCATGACTGGCAGGGACGAAGAACGGACTTTGCAGAGGCTTCTTTGTCTGCGAGAAGGTGAAGGACACTTTTTGACGGCTCTGATCTTCTAGGTTAACCCTCATTTTGGTCCCTTTCACCAAGAGATGGTTGGATAGAATGACTCTGGGTGTCAAGCTTTTAATTAGAGCTGACTTAGATAGGCCTTCCACCTTAACCTACAATAAAAAAAAAAAAAGGAAACCACATCTAAACATCAAAACTCAGCATTTAAAATAACAACAACAACATTGATTTATTATCAATTGCTCAGATAAAAAAGAAATTCACACTCATTAGTTTTAGCAAACTACTTACTGAGGCACCACTTCCTTCCTCTCTGTGGTCACATGAGAGCATCATGGGAACATAAAAGAGAATAAGATAGAAATCAGTTAACATAGTAAATGTTGTGACATATACCTCAAACCCTACAAATACCTTTAAAAGACATAACTTGGGTAATAACACAAAGATATTTTCTTCCTTTAAAAAAAAAAAAAAACCCCCCCCCCCCCCCCCACTTTCACTCAACTCTGCAACATGTACAATCCCTCGGGGAAATGAACACTGAAACACCCCACAGGTGCAAAAGAAAAACCTTCTGACACTATGTTTTGAAGTGCTATCATCACACTTTTTTCTATTTTTCTTTGGCTTGAAACCTGAACCAAAGCATCAGGCCTGAGGAAGAAAAATCAAAAGTATTGTGCCGTCTTTCACATTGCATCTTGTCCCAGTGTTTTTGACAGTTTGCATTGTTACATGGAGGGTGTGATTTCTCCAGATAGAAGTTAGGTTCATGGCCCTTAATATTCCTGTTAAACCAAAGCAATTACAGTTTACTGATAAGTTTGTTTCATCAATAAATTACCTAAAACTTTACTATAATGGTGGAATGAAATTTTACATGCTTTTCCCTCTTTTTGTGATGATCACTGTTCGAGCAATACAAGTGCTTTAGAAATTCACACTTTAACAACACTTTATATATTTGATGGAATGATTTTTCTTGCAAGGGATTGTATTGTGAAGTTCTGAAGACATGGTCTGAACACAAAACTTCCTATATGACCGGTACTTTCAGCAAACTTTACATTTCAGAGGACCAGATTTTCTAACAGTAGCATGTCCTCATGCACAGTTGAACACTGGAAAATATTAATTCCAGTCTTCCTCATAGCAGCACATCAAAACTCTGTCCTTTGTAATACTGCCACTGAAATAATCACAAAACAAAGCAGCTGCAAATGGTGATAACGATTAGAACATAGACAGCCCCATTAGACTTTGCTAGACTAATCCACAAACTGTTTAGGAGCCCATGCGGTTCTGTGAGATGTAATCAGATTTATCACCTGTACTCCAAGTCATCTGATGGTGAAATTTAACCAGAGCATTGTTTGCCAGCCAGCATGAAAATGAGGAAGAATAAACTGCTATTTCCCATTTGAATCAGTCAGCTCAGTTTTCACTGGAGTACATCTAGCTGACATTACACACCAGACAAACTAAAGCTGAGAATGAAAGTGCTGAGCTCAGCACTGGCTCGTGAAAAACAACAACCTGTTAATCTCCAACAAACTGAGTGCTCTAGTAATCTCTCTGCCATGTACTTTTGTTCAGAAAATGTCTTCTTACATACCAAATCAATTTACGTGAATGAAGAGTCTCTTCCTTCACCCACACACTCTCCTCCCACAGGACTTGTGTAATACCTGCACATCCTCTGCACAGCAACTGCCACAACCCTAACAAGTGCAGAATTAAAAACATGCTTGTTCTCCACCACAACTAATGGTGCAACCAGAAGAGTAATGGTGGGTGCGAAGCTTAGTAAATAGGTTCCATGTGCTCAATTCAACTAATCTATCCCAGTTGGGTTCTTATATGAATTATATCCTTTTATGTTTCACTTACTTACTCTAAAAAACTTCAGTATTGCTTTGCAGTTTGTTTTGAGTGATTTTTCCTTTTCTTTCCCCGACCACTATTATTGCTGATGCTTGCATCATTGGAGGCCTTGCAGGTTCATGACACCACACTGCATCCACATGTTTTACAGATGTTGTATGCTTTGGATCATGAGGCATGCTGACTTCTCCATAGCCACTTTTCTTTCTTCATATCATTCTGATACAGATTGAGCTTCATTTTCATTTATAAAAAACACTGGCCCAGACTGAATCTGGCTTAGCAAAATGACCACTCATACAGCCATCTTGTACAGCCACATACCCTCTTCATAGTTATGGGGGGGCGGGCTATCTTAGCCATCACTGATTGGAAGGGAGAGTATACCATACAGAGGTCATCATTATATGTGCTTTTAAGTGTAACCTGCTCTTCCCACTCTTAATGATTATGCACCTTGTGGCAAACCTTTGTACTTGCCCTCATTAAAGAGTAGACTTAGTCTTTGAAATTATTCTATAGTGACAAGATGTTGCAAAAGGGTTTGTATTTAACATGAAAATCAACCACTGTCATCACTGTTGCAATTTTTGAGCAGACGGACGTTTTTATTTTGCCAAGTTGACATCTTTTTTTCTCCTAGAGGCTTCTGCAAACTGCACGATTTTTGAAGTCTCATAAGATCTTTCATCTCACACTGTTGATCTTGAATCTGCTTCATTTTAGCTAACATGAAAAACAGTGTACACACTATACGATGGTGCCCCCTTGTGTTGTAGCCCATGACCTGATGATGAGGCAAGGTGTTGGTTACCTCACCAGCAGGCAGAGTGGTAAATAAACAAAACGTGATAATGAACCGCTCTGTAGTAGCCATTATACGTGGC
Source organism: Zenarchopterus dispar (assembly GCA_028564865.1). NCBI lineage: Eukaryota > Metazoa > Chordata > Actinopteri > Beloniformes > Zenarchopteridae > Zenarchopterus > Zenarchopterus dispar. The sequence continues at coordinate 9,490,019 of JAOWBL010000008.1, forward strand.
AAAAATACTTTGAAAATAATTGCTAAAGGAAAATGTGTCTCAGGTCATGATCCAGGAGAGGAGACCAACTTTAGATGAGTTTTGCAAAAAGAATACGTGGTGTACCTTGATGAAACCCAGGCCACAGATGAAAATGTCATGTACCACAGCTTATAATGTTGTCTTCAGTGTTGACTTCTTTGGATGCAACCCCACCAACTGTGATTTTTTTTTTTTTTTTTTTAAAAAAGGAATTACGCTGGGTTTCAATAATATGTCATTTCAAGGTACATATTAATTGGTTACTCAATTGACAGTCATGGGATATCAGAGAAGGTCAGGAGACTTCAGCAGGCAGACACTGGTCACATGACCAGTGTCACAGTGGTCGTGGCATCACTCATATTGTACAACATGAGACAGCCAATTTGGACAGGGGATGTATCCCCGATTCTTTCACAACAGCCATCTTTCGCTTGAGACAACCAAAAATCGCGCAGTGTGTAGGAGCCTAAAAGGTACCCCACTGTAACTTGTGATATTTTACCCATTTAATTGACAAAGAACAAATGATAAACATATGTTCATGAACCAGTCATGTGTCCAACTACCTGTGGTCCCTTGACAACAAGGAGAATAATGTAACCCTAAATTCTTCCAACATTTCAAATGTGAGCACAAGTTTAAAACACCAAATGTTTGCACTTTATGCCAATATGTGTCACTACATAAGAGTAATTTCAAACTAGATAAATACATTTAATTAATTGGTAAATTCAATTGCTGAATTAAATGACATATAAAAGACTGCAAAGAAAAAGAGACAACAGTCAAGTTGAAAAAAAGAATAAAGGTAGTTTTTTTTGTTCTATTTAAATGTGTGTGGTTTTCTTTTGCAAGGCATGGTGTGAGTTCATTGCAAAAAGTAGGCCATTTATTCCCTGAGGATTTTATTTTCCCCCTTTTCTCTCTGGCATTTAAAATTAGCCATTTCTGCAGGGAAATTCTGTTACATAAAAAGAGCTATAACCAGAAAACTTAAAGCTAATCATTACTGGACCTACAACAAAATGAACCCCATCTTCATGGCTTTACAACAGTTCTTAAAAAACAAAAAGCAAAACAAAAAGATAAAAAACATGAGTATAAAATCCTGTCAGTTGATTCCACATTATCCAACATAAAGCACTATTTCTATCACCATTTATGAGTAATGTTAAAACAAAGCACATTCATTTATCTAAATTAAATAGACAAATAAAACCACTAGATAGTGATATTTCTCATGCAAAGTAAGAAAAATTAATTATCTAATTTGTTAAACTAATATTGTATGAAGCACTAACTCAACTATACTATATAGACCACACCAAACATATGCTAATATTTTTCCTTTGAAAACATGTTTTTTTTTCCATTATGTGGTATGTTTCACCTGGATTCCTCTGTACTTTGTTTTACAATGAAAACACTACCTACATAAAGTAGGTGGGATAAGAAACTAATCATGGCACTGTGTAAAGCCGTGGTGACATCAGCTGCCTGGTTAACTGGACTAACTACAGGCCCCCTTTTTTTTAACTGAATTTTTTTTTTTTAAACCAGCACTGGTCAACAGCAGAAGAAAAGTTAAGCTCATCTGTGCATGCTTTGTGTCTTTTAAACTGTTCTATTTTAACATACGATGAGGAAAAATAGAAATGGGCCCAACATATCAGTTAAAAAAAAAACCAAAACATTCAGTGTGTGTGTGTGTATATATATATATATATATATATATATATATATATATATATAGAAGAGGTTTACATTTCTTGCATTTCATTTGTCCTCTACGCTGTAATTTCAGAAAAAAAAAAGGGGGTTGGGTTAGGGTTGGGGGATAGGGTTATTCTGGAGATGCGCAGAGCATGCAGGCCAGTTCCAGCCCTAACAAACATTTACATGCAGGGATTAACTCAACTTTAAGCATATTAAATAACAATATCTCATTGGACTGTAAAACTTTGTGTTTTGCAGTAGCATTAAAGTCCTATCCTATGTTATCCTGGTGTGTTAGGCAGAATATGAGACGTTTGGTCTGGTTTGATTCCAGTTGGTTTACATTTGCATGCATTTGAAAAACTACGATTTCAGTCAGAGTAATGCAATTATCCTTTTTTCCCCAACTTTGTGTAAATGTACTTATTGAATCCAACTTACTGGAAGTTTGGCTGAGGTGCTACTGAAAAAGCATCTGATACCATCTAACCAATTAGGATTGAGCCATGCCATGTAAAGAAAACACATTAATCTAATGACAGGGTTTTGATTTAGGATTACCTTTAGGTCAAAATGTTATATCAGTACAGTATGCCAGAAAACAAAACAAAACAAAAAAAACATGTACAGACTATATCCAAAACATCATCCAACCTGATAACCATACAGTTACTTGTGCTGACTAATACCTGATCTCTGACTTGAGTAGAGTGTCCATTGAGAAACTCTTCTAGGATTAGTAGGCCTGAAGAGGCTGCTGGCCAAGAATAATCCAAATCAGAGAAATGAGCCCTCCAAAGTGACGCCACACCTGGCAAAAAGAAAAATAGGTTTGCAATGAGCCGGATCTCTTTACTTTTAACAGCTTTAAGCTATTCTGTCAAGAAAGAGCTTCAAATACATCAGTTTTAACTCTTTGCATGACACAATAACACAATTAGTTGTGTTTTGTGTTGTGCAAAATACATTGCTCACCACATGAACTACAAGTAAAATAAAATTAAAAGAATTCTTCAAATATTAACAGATTTGTCCAGTGTGTTTAATACAAGCTATCCTGTGCTATGTGGGAATATCCAGGTAACACATATGAATACCATAACAATCTTCTGGATTACTGGCTGCCTCACAAAACCGGAGTTTATGATACAGAAGGGTTGTGTGTCAGAGTGATGGTCAACAGCACTGGAACACCACAGGGAACTGTACTCTCAATGTATCTCTTCATTCTGTACACCTCAGACTTCATGTACAACTCAGACTCCTCCCATCTCCACAAATACCCAAATAACTCCCGTTGAGGAGATGTCAGTAGTACAGAGTACTAAAGTACAGAGTTACTGGCGGATCACTTAGTAGAATGGTGCAGGACCAATCACCTTATTTTGAGTGTCAACAAGACAAAGGAGACAATTGTGGGATTTATAAGGAATTAGCCAAATACTATTTCTAGACTAGAATTAGAGATGGCAGAAGACTACAGATTCCTGGGTGTTCACCTGAACAATGGATGCCATAGTGACTACAAGAAGGGATAGAGCAGACTATAGTTCTTGAGAAACCTGAACTCTTTCAGTAATATGCTGCATCTTGAGTGCAGTTTTATGTGTAGTCGTCTGTAGGCTTACAGAATAAATATTTACAATGACTACTTGTCCTATTTTCATATAGTCATTAGACCTCCTCAAAACACTTGGCTTAAAGTGGTTCTGTGTCCACTGACGATCCAACCACAGGTCCATCCATCAGCTGGATAACAGAAGAACAAAATGACTTCTGTTCACGCAAACATATCAGTTTCAGTTTCATTTGAAAGAATATTTGCCTATGTTGACTAACTGTTATCTAACTCCAGCGATCATCTGTGCCTGCTATCGGCAAAAAACAGACAAAGTAAGTTTCTGCTCCGTTCCGGTCACACAACTGCACTTTCATTACGATACTATGTCACACATCAACAACAATGAAACTAGCTCACACGGACAGAGTGGACATCAGTTGCAGTCCTACCCTCTGACCACACCAGTGTTTACCTTGATCTGTTCATATAGATGTCTCTGCTGGACATCTACTACATCCTGACCTACAGCCCCACCCTCTGATCACCTCTGTATCTGCTGTTTATACAGTTGTTTCTCCAGTTAATGTATAATAAATACTGACATATCTTGTCATTGACAATACATGTGTGCCTCTTCTTTCTCTGTTCTTCATCTTCTTTTTTCCTGCTCTACCTGGCTGGCCTTCGGCAGGAAGGCTCCCCTCTTATGATCCAAGTCCTGCTCAAGGTTTCCTCCCTCCTAAATGGGACTTTTTCCTTGCCACTGTTTGGCATAAGGTTTGTCTCCCACTATGGGGAGTTTTTCCCTGCTATTGTTTATACAATAATTGCTCAGGGGGTCATGCTCTGGGTCTCTGGAAAGAGCCTACAGACAACTTGTATTGTAATAGATACTTTATAAATAAAATTGAACTGAGCCATGGCACAGGCAACTAAGATGCTCAAGAAAGTAAGGACGGAAAAGAAAAAGAGTGTGACCAAGAAAGAGACCAAACAAAAGCAAAATCTTGTGCTGTTTTCACACTGGCAAATCTTAGGTCAGCCCAAAGGACCTCTGGGCACGAGTGCAGTTCACTTAGACCAGAGTGAATACAGCAAACATTCATTGGTGCACACCAAAACAGCTGTACCTAGACTACAGAGGTGTACCAGCACCTCACACCAAAACAGCTGTACCTAGACTACAGAGGTGTACCAGCACCTCTCTTCAGAGAGGTGCCGGTACACTTATCAGAAAGCTCTGATGTGGTGCTTATGTGCTGTGAAAGCTCCACGTCCTTGATTTGACCCAACTACAACATGTATTGAGCTATAAAGGCTCTTCAAACCGAGTAGGCTCCATTTACAACATGTATAGTTCCATCTAAAGTGCCACAAAAAAAAAAAGGCCAAAATGTGGAGATGTTGTGTTGCCATGCTTTTTAGTCCTTCACTTACACCCTGTTGCCATGGGAAAATGACACCATAACAAGACAGATAGTGATCAGTGACAATATTAACTGTCGTCACGTTGCTTGTAGTGTGGTATCTGGGCAGGAGTAACAACACAAACTAAACTTACTGACAAATTATAAAACATAATCTGGTGTCCATCAAGGCCACACCATGAGTGTATGCCAACATAGCTGAAAATAACCTTTGACTGGATAGTAAAAACAACTTAATCTCCACCACCTATAGGAATGCCTTCCAACCAACTCAAAAATCGGTGCTAGTGCCAGATCCAAACAGGTCCTACAAAGAACTGCTTGCTTTTCCACCAGCCAGAGAGCACCAAAGAGCCAAGACCCTATGTCACTTATTACATTATCAAAGTACAGGCAAGAAATCTGTAAAGTGACCATGAAAGCCCTCAGAACTAAAATGGAAAACGAATTTCAGCATGATGCTGATCCTGGCCCTCAACATCTTGTTTAGAGCCCAGAATTAATTTCTTGCCCTCAACAACAACATTATTTACGTTTTAGGATGAATGCATGTTTTTTTAGGAGTCACATGTCTGCTATGCAGTACAGATATTTTTGATTGGATGGTTAAATCAGTAAGAATGCAGAATTTTCATAATATATGTTTTTTATACTTGTATGGTCGTTTAAATATGGTGATTGCACTGTTTTGGTTGGTTGCATTAATCATGCCCTCCGCCAATGACGTAGCTGTTGTTGCATATGACTGAGCAAGGTTTTGGGGTCAGCATAGAACCATACTTTCTTTGCAGCCGACAGTCGACAAGCAAAAGCTGGTGTTAAATCTGGCACTAGCACTGGAACCGCTTTGGTCAAAAAGCCCTATGAGGGGATCCAAAGCACTAAAAATTGCAAAGGTTCCTTTATACCACATTAAGAGTAATTTCTTTCTTCTTTCTATAAAACATTTTTTAAAAATCTGTCTATAAATTTCAAGGGGCTATTCTTTGTCAGTTCAGCTTGTGCATTTTAAATCAGTGGTGGTCATTTTTTTCCTCAGCATTTATGCCTTGAACTTTTAGACATATTACGTTGTAAATTAGGAAGATCTGATATAAAATAAGTTTTAGTCTAGGAACATGTTCACATTTGGGAATAAAGAGTTAATTTTCCCTTCCCTCCAACATGTCAATTTGGGTTCATTTAGAATTTGTCCATGCTTTATTTTGTGACTCTTCAGCAATCATTTTGCAATAAAATGTTTGATTCTTCATAGATAATACCCCAGTAATGGATATTTAAACTGTTTTATAAATCGCATAAAAGCCATTTTACTACAATTGCCAACTTATATCAGGTAAAATTTCCCTTTGATTGAATTTATCTGATATTAAACCGTCTTGTACGTGCATACATTTTAGTATGTGGTCTTTATTGCCCCTCAATGTATTTGTTTCCCCAAGATATGAAATTAGTTGAATCCAATCAATATTCAAAAGTATATGGTTCAGAGATTTAAATTGTGCATAAAAGTAAAGACATGCTCAGATAATGCACTTATAAAGCATGGGAGAAAAGGTGAATGTGGTTAAAACCAGTCAACCATTGAATGGTAAAGATCTTCTGGCTTCTCTTTCTCAGACCGCAGTTATCTTATTGCTGCAGCCTGTTAGTACTTTATAAGTTTGTCTGTTTATGGACAAGGGGTCCCCTTTTTTCCATCTTGACGGCCTGTTAGATTCTACCGGTGTTGGCTTTGGTTAACAATAAACAAATAAAAAGGTTACATTCCGCCAGTTTATAAATAGTGTCTTGGTCAAAGATCGGGGGTAAACATGGATGGCATCTGGGCGAACAGAGACGTGCCCCTCAAAACGGACATGTCAAAGGGAAAGCAATTACTTAGAGAAAACGAATAATTTTTCTTCTGTGGGATCACCTCGAGAGTAAGCTGTTTAAAAGCACAACTGAGGAACTAATGGCAGCATGGCCTGAGCAGGGGGGAGTGGATGCAGCCAAAACATGGCCTTTAAAAGGATGAATCCACTCGCTGGAAAACGGATAGAAATTGGATGAATTTTGTTGAGATTTCGCAACTAACCCTACCAGACGTGATAGCGATGGCCTCACAGATACCACTGCGTTTACTTTTCTATTCGACCGAGAAGTCAGTTTAAGAAAAATACCAAATCCAACTGAGCTACTAGTGCTATGACTGCCAGCACGGAGAGCTCTCGGGGCCTGTGTTGAAGGCAGCGTTAGCTCGTGTTGTGTACCGTACAAATACTGGACTACCTTCATACATACTGGCCAACATTTCTGAAACGAGAATCAAGATATGCACGGCGTTTCACTGTTTGGCTGCATGGTTCATGTAAACAACAGAATTTTCGAGAACTCGACTAACCGGAGCCTCCCCCCCCGCCACCAACATCACGAGCTGTTAGCACTGCCTGCTAGTTACCTCACTGTAATTAGCAACCTGCATGCTAATGTGACTACAGTGGGATTTGTACATTTTTTAACGCAAAATAAGAGTGTTGGGTCAAAGTAACCGCGGTAAACTTTTATCTTAACAAAGATGTACGGAGAACTTGATATACACTTCAGTTTATGACTATAACTGACTTGTATGCTCGAGTCTGCACAACCGGCTTTGCTAGCATGTTGGCTACTGATGTTTTGTTATGTAGTCAACGACTATTTCTTTGATCAAAACTATAGAAACCTGAAATAAACATCTTCGGATTACGGGATACTCACTTTACGAAATGTTTAAGGTCACAAGGCTCCCCCATCCTCGAAATAATCTGCAATCGGCCCCTTCTAAAACATCAAGCAGCAACGTATACCGACGTCAAATCCATACGGAGCTGTCGGAAATGATGGTCGGCTCGGAGGCTCCGGAGCTGCTGCGCCGCAGCTTTCAGCATGGGTGGATGTCGGTACAGCTGAGCTAGCATGTGCTCAAGAGTTTCAAGAGAAAGGGGGGAAAAAAAAATCTCCACTGCCTAACAGACGATCAATTCGCTTAACCTGCCACTCAGCTATAAAATTGGCAATATGGTTTCATTTACTGGTTGTATATGAGCACGTCTTTAAAAAAAACATTTTTTTTTTTGTACAAAAACACCAATCCTCTTAGTTTGCCACTAGCTGTAGCTACTGCCTTCAATGTCACATGATGTTGAACACAGCTGGCGCGAACCAGAGAGGCTACTGCAGACCAAACAGTGATTATGAAATAATGGTCAGCGCGGCATATGTGCCAAATCGTCTGATAAAAGAAGATCAACAGAACCAAAATAGACGATATGATTCATCATTGAACTGTGTGACCCAGGTGTCTTATTTTGTCAGTCTGCGGTCCTTTTGGAACCTGTTGTGGTTGTTTTTTGAATGAGTTGTTGTTATCGTTCATGCTGATTCATTGAGCTCCGTTCTTTGTTGTTACTATTGTTTTTCAAATCTTGCTCACTTTTTTGTCTGTTTGCTTTTGTTTATCCGTAGTCATTTATTTATACATCTTGATGGCTCTTCCATACCTGATTTTGGCTGTTAACAAATCTCTTTTTGTTTTTTTGTCTCTCTGTGGTAGTTTCACATATTAAATATCGATATTTCTTATATACATATGTCTGTTTTGGCAGTTCTGTTTCACTTTATGGGGCAAATAGTTCTGACAGAATGCACACAAACACCTAGGCAAAGAACCAATTAGACATTTAGTCAACTTCAAAACAAAACAGCATTGGTTTTAAAAGAGCACTGTGTCATTGAAAAGTAAAATAACATTAATCTTGATCAGCAGTTTCCACACATGGCCGATCTGGCTGCCTTTGATCTGCAACTTTCCAGGCCACATTATACAGTTTCTGCAAATACAAGAGTACAAGAGTTTCACTGGTCACACCTGAGAAAGCTGAGAAAAAAAAAAAATTCTTAGGGCAAATGGCTTCTCTAGTTACATGATTAGTGATTAGGAAACAATGAACAAACATACCAAAAAGATTATCTTTATATTACCAGTAATGAGACATAAGACAAATTACTCAGTGTTAAAAAAAAAACAAAACAGAATTTCCTTGTGGATTAATAAAGTTTTATCTTATCTTAAAAACCTAGAAAATACATATTTGTGGGAAGTGTTGAGAGCTAATTAATTCACGGAATGAAAAAAACTCCTTGGCTTAATGTTTTTATTATGTTAATTTCAAAGATGGTTGGAGGGATTCCATCTGAGTTCATCATATGGTCAAATACGTTGTTTGATTATTTGAAGATATTTTTTGAATATCGAATAATACATTGTACCCAATAAGTATGTGGAAAACATGTTGTCTTGGAGTACTCTTAGAGAATCTAGAAGCTTGTCAGTGTGTGTAAAATTTGTAAGCCTAGTACATACAGCATATGTAAAACTATATGAAGGTATCAGATATGTGTGACTCCCCACCTAACTGCATCAAAAACACTAAAATTATACTGTAGGAGCTTCAGTGTAAAAAAAAAAATACAGGTTTGAATGGCTTTACCAAATATCAACAGTGTTTAACTTTACTAACTAGGATGACCTCTTCGTAAAATCGATATATTTTCCACCCTTCTACAACAGATGGCAGCATGTTTACTTGACGTTGCTCTTTAGCTTAAAAGACAACGACGAAGAAGAAGACAAAAGCGCTGCTTGCTCACAAGACTACAGGCCACATCGACGTGAATTTATGTTTATTGTATCAACAGTATCCCCCTGTGTTCTTGATTTTGAACGGCACTGTGCTTACTATTTGTGTAAGTCCGACCGCTGGTTCGGTGGTTGTTATGGGACAAGAACTGAAAATATGCGTCCATTGCGACAAACGTAAATGAAGCTAATGCTAATGCTTGTAGCAGGCCTACGTAGCTACAAAGCTAACGTTAACTTGGTTCTGATGGTTGCAGCTGTGCTCTGCGTCAACTGTAATTGTCACATGTCCGGCAAGTAGTATATATTAATGCTAATCTAATATTACGGGCGTTTTTTAGTTTTGGAGCAATAATTTGGAGCAAAATTCCGTTCGTTTTCATAACACTGGCATGGTTGCCACGTGATTTGTCACTTATTCAGGTTTTACCTGTCTGTAAGCGAGTTGTGCAGTTCTTCTTTGGAATGTGCAACTTCTTGCCTTTGTGGTGAATACGTCTGTGTGGATCCACGACTTCGTAGCTTCATCAGAGCCACGATTTGTGAACTAGCAAGTTATAGCTAGAAACATTTGCCGGTTGTGATGGGAAGCCAATATGTGGCCACCAGATCTTTCGATGCTGGATGATAGGTGCATTGTTTTTAATATTACGTGTTAAGCATAATGTGTAATGCTATGCTTTTTGGTTTTGAAAGTGTGCAGACAGGAAAGCATGACTGGGAGGGAGGCGAACGGGAGAAGACGTGGAGTAAAGGTCTACAGGGTGGACCCAACTGTAAGCCTCTCTACATGGACCCCGCTCAGCCGGTGTTTTGATGGTCAAATGCCATAATGTCATAAAAACTGGTAGAGGCATCTGATGGTTCTCGTAATTCATTGGCAAGTTTGGATGCAACAACCTCAGCTACAGGGCAGAAAACAGCCTTCATCTTTGTTTGCTTTGATGAGCCAAACTCCTCTGCAAGGCAGCTAACTATACCAGTCTCCATGAAACATAGATTGAAGTTATCCTATATCCGAAGGAAATAACTGTCCTGTCTGAAGAGTGGAACACTGAAGTGGGTCTTCAGTGTGACCAGTAAAAGTGCAGAGAGGAGTCTTGTATCTTTCAAAATCATCAAAAGTCTTAGCAATTCCTGCTCTGTATCCTAAAATACAAAACTAATTTCTAAAGTATCTTCTGATCACACAGATATTTATAGATATCTAAAGACTTGTATACATTCCTTTGTATAAACTTTTTTTTTTGGTGTCATTTGTATTAAAATTTAATTGGCACAGTCCCAATTAAAAATGCATGGAGTCTGAGCAACTCGCATCTTGTAAAGTATTCTTACAGTAGTTGTAATTTCTGTGAAATGCTGTAAGTTGTGAAGTACTGTTCACACGAGGGACATTGCTTATTGTGCCCAAGATAATTCTGTATTAGTCCAATGTGGTGAGCAATAATACATAACCAACCTAAAAAGAAATTTTCTCACCTTACATTTCTAATAATCTATATTCAATTGATTATTTAGTTAAATTTCAAGTCACAGAATTTACACTGAAAATTGACACTTACTGGAAAAGTTACAGTCTTGTGACTTCTGATGTTGCTGAAGAAGTCCCTCTATTGTAGCCTGATGAAGAACATTAAGTTGTTTTTTAATTCCTGTGGGCTGTGGTGATCTGAAATTAAATGAGAAATTATAGAGAAAAATTATGCAGATTTCATATTATACATATCATGCAGCTGGTCTTGTGGAATGAGCCCAGTAAACCCTGTTGCTTCTGTAATTTGAATTTCTTAGGGGTAAACAGGTTTTAGTTCATTTTAGGGGGGCACAATATGTCAGTGGTTGACTTTATTTCTATAATCAATAAAGGTAAATAACTATTAATTTTGACGGTATGCTGTATGAAGAACAACATGAAAACCCAGTTTTGCAGGTCTCCATGATGAGGGGAAGGAACATTTTGAAAACCTTGGTGGAGGAATAAGGCAGTGCAATGATGGTATAAAGGAAACTTAATAATGGACAATTTCTTCTTTCAAGTGACTTTTTTCTCCAACTGCCCCCAGCAAAAATGTGCTGTGCCTCATGGAACTCTGTCCAATCAGAATGGTACACAATGGTACAGGGAGGAAGGCTTTCCTGCAAACTGCTCAATATGGAACTCAGGAAATTGGAATGGGGACCATGGAATTAGTCCAAGACTAGAGAACAGCAAAGTGCTAATTACATTTGGTTATGAATGCACAGGTGGCCTATGGTGATTGAGAAACAGACATTTAAGCTGTCTGAATCCATTTGATGTTGTGAATGATGTTTATGACATCGGATTCCATTAATTTAGCTGTAAACTACTAGCTATGTGAAGTTACATACGAGCTGGTTTTGTATAGAGATGTAGAGCTTGCTGGTTGATGGAGTAGAATTGGCATGTGTTGGCATGCCGGCTGTGTGGAAGATATGCAGTGCGAGTTAAAAGGACACAAATCACTTTTTTCTTTTTCAGCTTTCCAATTATGTGGAGTCCTTTAGTTTGACTTTTGAGTGTGTGTAGTAACATTTGTTTTTGTAGGCATTTGTCTGTGTTTTGTTTTTATTTTCCTTTCTCAGTTTAAGGAAAGTTATGAACACATTTGAAAGAAAACTGGAATTGGTATGAAAACTTGAATTTGGTGCATGTTGGGGGTTGTATTGTTTTTGATGCCACATCTGGTCAAATGTGCTTGCAAGTCTATGTCACTCAGTCTGATGCATCCATGCTGGAAACGACATCCGAGATTTTCCTGCATCATAGAAGCCTTGTTTTTCAGCTAAGAGGGATAAGACCAAAGTTGACTCTGATGTGGTTGTCATAAGATGGTGAGCTAACAGCTCAACAGATCCACTTTGCTTTAGTCTGAGATACTGGTGCTTTGGGTTATTCCTGTAGCAGTTGGGCAATTTTGATCATTTGACAACAAGCATATGCTGAACTGACTTGGCTTGGAATTTGAAATGATGGCATTCCTTGTTTAGATGTTTGTGTATTGAATAGATGTTTGTGTATTGAATATAGGGATTGATGTTTTTCAAGTTGAAATTTCTGAGCGACTTACTTGACATTGTATGTGTTGGATCATGGCTGGTGCAGATGAATCAAAAATGGCCATCTTTGTCAACAGTTCTACAGTTTTTGCAACATGGTAACTGTCTTTTCAAAGAAATATTTCTGCAGTCTGTTTTTGATGGATCATCGAGACTGTTCCATGTTGAAGGCTCTTTTTGGCTTTATCTGAAATTATTGATGGTGGGCTTTGAAAGTAGTCTTATTTTGTCCAACCAATCTAGGTGCTGTAAAAATAGATGAGTCAAGTTTGTGTTGAGATTTATGGCATGATGTGGGGTTTGTGTTGATTTTTGTTCTCATTAAATTCAGTCATTTCAATTTAGATGGCTTGTGTGTTGTTATGGCGGCTTTTGTGAGCATTATTTATAATCTTGTTTCTTCGTAATGATCTTTACTTGGTATTGTTATTGTGGCTGAAGGGAGTTCCACTGGAATGCCAGGAAACTGATGGAGAGCTGGTGATGCTCTTTGGGCAATAATGTTGTTCTGTACTCTTTTGTCTACAGGTGCTGTTGTTTATTCTTCAGTATGGCAGTCGTCATCCGTTTACAGGGACTGAGAGTCACTGCAGGCTCTGAGGATATTCGCAAGTTCTTCACTGGCCTCAAAATCCCAGATGGAGGGGTGCATATAATTGGTGGTGAGCTAGAGGAAGCTTTCATAATATTTGCTTCAGATGAGGACGCAAGAAGAGCGATGACACGATCTGGCGGTGTCATTAGAGGTTCACCTGTTGCATTGCTACTAAGTAGCAAAGCAGAGATGGAGACTGTACTTGAAAGAACAACAAAAAATATGGAAATGGATCAAAGAAGGAAAATTGAGGATGAGGAAAGACATTCTCACAGATCTATAGAACCTGAGGTGGAGAGGAGATCAAGTGATCGATCTGGCCCTTACCTTGCCTCCCAGCATCAAAGGAATTTGGACACAGAAAAATTCTTCATTGTGTTCTTAAATGGACTACCCTTCTCTGTGACTGAGAGGGACATCAGCGAATTTTTTGGTGGACTACTCATTGATGACATCATTCTATTGAAAAATCGACATGGAGAAAACAATGGAAGAGGATTTGTCAAATTTGGAACAAAGCAAGATGTTTTGGAAGGCTTGAGGAGGGATAAGAAATACATTGGATCAAGGTATATTGATGTTTGCACAACGACTGTCTATGAATGGTTTCGTGCTACCGGTAGGATGCCAGTGGTTTCCTGTACAGGTGGCAACTTTGAAAGAGGGAGATCCCCTGTTCGTGGCCAGAGGAACGTCGTACAGCTTCATGCAAGGTCACGATCACCTGTGGCCCAGAGCCATGTTGTGCCTTCTGCTGAGAGCTATTGTGTGATGTTGGACAATCTGTCCTATTCTGTGGAAAAAGATGATATAAAACAGCTTTTTCATAATGCCAGGCTCGAGCCTGACCAGATCTATCTCTTAAGTGACAATGATGGGACCAAAACTAGATCAGCATTTGTGCTGTTCAGAAATCTGCAGGATTATCGTGATGCCTTAAGACATGACCAAAAAGTGCATTTCAGTCGAATTCTGCACGTCCGTCCCATCACAAGAGAAAATATGATTAGTTTTCTGGAATCTCAGAGGGATGATGTCAATCCTCCTGGAGGCCCCGAAAGGGGTCAGGTGAAACCTCCATCTTACCCCAGGGATTTTTATGACTCTGAGAAAGTTTGTGTGTTTGTAAGGAATCTTCCATTTGATGTACGAAAAGTTGAGATAATTGACTTTTTCCAAGGGTTTAAAGTCACTGAGGACAAGGTGTGGGTGCTGCGTGACCATAACGGTTCAGGGGTTGGACAGGCTTTGGTTCTCTTTGGGTCTGAGGCAGAGGCTGTGGGGGCACTCTCGCTCAATGGACAACGGTTTCTTGGGTCAGAGGTCATAATGAAGTGTATTTCACGCTCTCAGATGAAGCAGCTGGCTGCTGATCTTCCACGGGTACAAGAATCGTTACCAAAGAAGGAATCTTACTCGGACAGGCGCAGCAGGAGCACAGAGGTAACCTATCGCCCTGGTGACACTTTGTACCCTGGTTTAAGGAGTCCCAAGGATGGTAATAAACCTGTGGCTAATGCGCAAGGCCACATCCATGGAAGTGGTGATTATGAGCCTGATGTTGTACGGTCTCGTTCTCCTCAATACAGGGGTAGTGAAGTCCATGGCAACTTTGGATCTTCTGTGCAGCATTTTGATGGTCCCACCTGTGTGCAGCTGATGAACTTGCCTTTCCTAATCAGAGATGAAGAAATCTATGATTTTTGTTACGGATATCGCATCATACCTGGATCTGTCTCACATCAGTATGACCAGGCTGGAAAACGTAAGGGCACTGCCACTTTGGTATTTGAGTCTCGCCAGGAGGCACTGACTGCAATTCGGGAACTAAATGGAAGACCAATTGGTCCTAGGAGAATACAGCTTACACTTGCATAAAGTTGGAGGAGGTTTTAGGAATCTGCCTTGCTTCTTTAGTGTGTAAATGTTTACTTTGTTGATTGATGCAAATATGTAAACAAAACAAAACAGTGTTTTGTTTCAATATCTGTAGGGATTGGAGTTGAATCTTACATTGCATGGTTCCTGTAATTTGTTTTTTCTTGTGAACTATTATTACTTTTTTTAAAGAGCCCTTTTCTTTTTTATATAATTCCACATCATCTTGTAGTCTTGAGAGAATGTTTAGTTTTAGAGGGCAAGGTTTGATTTGTTTTTGTTTTTTTTTTCATAAAACAACGTTCAAAGACTTCAACTTGTAACAAACTGTTAAAAGGGTACATTAAATTCCACTTCGCTGTTATATTCTGGTATGTTTGTTTCTTTGTCTTAAATAGAAAATCTGTTTCTTTTTCTCCTCATACATTTGAACTATGGCCTAACGAAAGTAAATTTTTATGTCTGGGATATAAGCGTATGAATAGCCATCTGACTTCTAAACAGGTATTCAATACCGGTAGTACAGTAGAGCAGTATAACATTGACCGTTTGCAAAACTCCATCAAAGCATGTCTTGGAATAAGAAGTCCAATAAGAGAATAGTGTATGACAGATTGAGTGTTTTTTTTCTCTCCCACATCTGATGTAACAATAGCATGTCCTGCCACAGTTTGTGTCTTCATAACTAATTATATTGAATGTAGCAGTGAGAACCACACATCCCACTACATAGTTTTACTTATTCTGTGTAAATATAGTAAAACATAGTCTAAACAAATGATTAAGAAAACATCTACACAACAACTTTAGACATTTGCTTGGATGAAAAATGAACTAATTAAAATCAGGATATAAGCCTACAGCAGCTGTTATTAAATGAAATGTAGCAAGGTTAAACATTTACTACAACTCAGACTTCCTGGCTAAGAAAAATTGGTTATGGGGAGTAATGGAACACCTACTGTTGTCTTGATTGATTTATTTTTCTCCAACCCATATAACAAACAGGACATTTCATGTGTACAATAAATTGCACTTGTCTGGTTTGGTATTGAGATGTTCTGGTGAATCAGTACCATTTTTGCTGTCACAATGTTAAAATTCATGACATATAGACCAAACAGACTCGAAAAGTAAGTATTTTATGTTGCCCAAACGTTTCTGTTCACTTGGCTAAGTTTGAAAGATCATTTGAAGGATTTAAAAAAAACAATCTCGCAGTGGTCATAAAATAGACCTTACGTTGGCAGTTTTATTTTGAAAGTTGTAGACCGGAAGCAGTGGCTTTGACTAGCACGCATGACATCTCCGAGGTGTACAGACGAAAAACCACGCCAAAGCAGTTTGATGGAGTTAGAGGTAAATAAGTACAGCCTTTAATTTTGATGTGACATGACCAGTTAGAAATCGATATTATTTCTCTCAATTATTGTTAGTTTAGGAGTAAATGCAGAGATGATTTCACGGTTCAAACTGGGCATCACCCACTCGTTTAGAGTGAGATTTTCGGGTTGTAAAGTGGAAAACAAACAAAAACGTAAAACTGCACACAGTCTCTACTGCGACGGTTTATGGAAGCAGTTATCCTTAAACGTTAAATTGAACTGCTGATGGCAACGTTTACTGTTCATGCTGGAGTCCGTCCTATGCGCAGATGCCTGCCGTGAAAAGGGATTTAGATAAAAGAAAACTACGGCATAGATGCTATCCCGATTGATCAGTTTCGTTATTCAAGTAGAATTCGTTTTAAAAAAAAGGGCTTGTGTAAAGCAGTTGTTTATTAGACCACTAACGTGAGATAAGTCAGTTGAATGTTTAGCTAATGGGCCAGTGATGCTGCTTTTGTATATTATAAGAACCCTCTTAGCTAGCGGCTGTGCAACAGTATATACAACTTTGGACACTTGATCTCTCAGACTGACTCGTTGTTTTTGTAGCCTGTATTTATTACTGAACACCATTTAATGCTGTGACTGACACAAGAATGGAGATATCAAGAAGAAGAATCCTTCTGAAACACCTGGAGCCAGCGAGACCCCTGCGCCGCTGCGTCCATGTTGATGTTGGTAGGTTTCCAGCAGCGCTAGTTGATCAGCTTGAAGATGTTGAAATGTGCAATGTATATATTTACTGCGGTATCTATATAAATTGTCTATTACTTTCTTTAGAGCCACATTTCAATCCCGCTGCATGTGCACAGACACTGATCGCTCAAGAGGTATGAAATCCTTAATTAATGAAATCCTTACTTATTAGTCATTATTTTTTCTGTCTTTCTTAGGGCTAGATTTTCAGATAGTTAATATTTATATTTATTTCATTGAAGTCTGATAAATCATAATGGTTGCTTTGTGACTTTTATTCCAAAACTGTTAAGTATTTGAATGTCACTTATGCTTTTTCATCATTAAAAGCGGCCTTAAAAAATAAACCCCCTCTTAAAACTACTTATAATAATAATAATATTAATAATAATCAACCCATAGCATAGGTGAATTTAAAAAAGATGAACTTTTCTTTCTACAATTGTGCATTTGACAGACAAATGTTGGTATTGAAAACTTCTACAAGATTGTCAACCTCCACACTCAGAAGAAAGGTAAGACTCAAAAACATGGTGACTATTTAAAGTGGACATCAAATGGCCATTTTCAGCCATTTTTGTTTTGTTTAGGGTACATCTGCATTAGCTTTGTGCCCATCACAACTCAATTTTGCAATTATTTCAGGACAATAAAGAAAAAAAAATCAAATGAATTCTACTTCCATAGATCTAAACCAGATTGCATTGTGTGAAGTGTTTTCTGATTGGTCGACTTTCTGGAGGTGTTTAAGTGTACTCTGGATGGTAGTGTTTCTTAAAGCTTTCCGTGAAGGGCAAAGATACCAGTTAACATGCACAACTCTTGTTGCAGGTAGAATCTGACCAATCAAATCAATACCCCTCACTTTGTTAGTTAAAGTAACAAAATAAAGCATTGACCCATAGAGTTTACGAAATGTGGATAAACTTTGTTTATCTTTATTCTAAATATAAAAAGTACAACGGCACATCACCTATCTTTTCTTTTGTGTGTTTGAGCTTACAATGACGTCTAAGGTAAGGATTTAGAGTTACAAGTCATTGGATAAGTCCAGAAAACCAGATAAGCATGCAATGTCCACTTTAAATTGTATGCATTTCAGATCACCCAGAAGCTGGACGTGGTTAGTGTATTAGTTCAGTGTTTTATTTTAAGAAAGGAGTTTGTGATGTTATTAAAACGCTCCTTCTGGATTTCCTTGTTTTAAAGTCTTGTGATTTAACTTTTGTTTAAAGCCAGAATATCTTACACGAGGGACTTTTTAATTGGTCTGGCCAGCTGTTCTGAGGCCAAGAAAAAGCCGGAGTACCTGCCAGAGCATCCCATAGTGTTATCTAAGGCAGTAAGTTGATTGTATATAACAATAAATAACATTTTATTTTTATATATCTACTAATTGATCAAAATAACTGTTCTGTTTGAACTTAGTAAAGGCTTTTTTTAAAATCCTGACAGAGAGATCCTTGGCACCTAGGTCTTGGAGAGATGAGGGACAATGGTGGAAAAGGAGACATGTGAGTTCAACGTTGTAAAACCTACTATGACTATCAACTCAATCTACTGTTGAATCAAATGAAATGGAAACTCAATGGTAACTCATCTCATTTGCAAACAAGTTATGACTACACATCCAAGATTTCAACCAAAGTCATTTTGGAGACAGTCTGTGGCATTGAGCATTGTTAAATATTGCAGAGAAAATTCCAGAAATTTCTATTTCAGTTATCAGTTCTGGTGAATGGCCTGAGATCTTCCAAAGCTTTTTCATGCCAGATTCCCAATGTTAGTGGAATCTCGTGTCAGAATTAGGTGTTCATCAGTCTTTTACGGTGTCATTCAGACTTGGGTCTTTCTTACACTGATTTCCTTCACGTCTTCATACCTGAGTCACTAAACATGCATAATTTTTACAAAGCCTTTTCATGTAGAGCAAACATATGAACTTAAGTCTTTAAAATGTAACTTTAAAAAAAAACACTTCAATCTTTTATTCACACCAGTTTCCAAGCGCTTTTTGTAGCAAATATAGTCCTTATCATCTTGTAAAAGACATCTTTCATGTCACCAAGGTTTACTGTTTCCATTGTTATCTCTGTGAAAGTGCTGCTGCACCACCTAAACCACTACCATGAACACTCTGGAGATTTTTTTTCCCTCTCAATCATTTTGGCTCAGCCACTGTGGTTTGTGGTTTGCATATGGCCATGCAGAAGGTCTGTGCGATGTAAACTCAATACACCATGGTCTGCCAGGTTTCTGTGGTTGGCTGCATAGAGCCCAAAAAATTCCAACTGTGCAGAAAAGTGTGCCTGGTTTAATCTCCCATTCTGGGGAAAAAAAACACAGTTAAGTAAAAGAACCCGTGGATGCTTGTTTTGATGAGAGACTTTGCAGGAAAATCACTTGCAAAGTCTACAATTTACTGTCAACATGTACATGCAATGTGAGCTATGACAAAATTGACCTAAAAGGTACATTGAATTCACTTGAAAGCGTGTCTGCAGAGACCGAAAGCAGAAACCATGTTGGAAGCTTTCAGTGTTGTGTCAAATAACAAGAAAAATCATAGAGTTTAAAGGTTCTTTGTTGCCCCTCTGAAAAGCTAATGATATACTAAATTGAGGTTCATGGCTGGCTATGAAGGTGTGACATGATTTTGACCTGTGAGGTATTGTGTTAAAAGTAAAATATAAATATTGATGGAAGCTGAGAGAATGCTGTCAAGAACTGTTATTAAAAACCCAAAATGTTTAGCTGTCATCAGATTAATGGAAAGCAGTGCATGTCTAAATGGAGCCAACAACTGCCACTTGCATGAGAAGTGTTAAGTGATTTGACATAGTTGTTGTCGGCACATCTGTTGTCTGTTCAGCTTCACCCCGCCCTTGTAAAATGTTATCATATATTATTACTATTATCATGAACAAATAATATCTATCAAAATTTTGTCTGAAAAATTTTGATTTTGATCATAGTATGTTAGAACTTAATGTGTCTTAAAATGTAGTAAATAAAGAAAAATGCACTTTGTTGTCATGATAGACAGAGATCACTAAGAATTATATTTAACCTTTTTCTGTTTTTCTTTTAGGGTGGCAGAAGGATCTTATTCACCCTGAGAAATTTGCACAGATCTTAAAGTTTACTGAAAGGAGTGTCTTTGATTGTGTTGTTTGCTTTCTTTATTTAATTTAACTTATTACATTTGATTTGCATGTTTGCATGACTGACAAGCAGTTTGCTTTAATCTTTGCTTTTTGCCTACATTTTCTGTTGTCTTAAAAGTATTGTGTAGAAAAAAGAAAACAAACAAAAAAAGCTCTAAACAGGAAGTGCCATTATTTCTTTTTTCAGGAGCTGATGGCGATTGCAGATTTAATGAATGAATATTGGATTTAAAATAAGTCAAGGATATATTACTGGAAACACAAATGACTGTGTGATTGTTGCTGTGTTTGAGCTGAAATACTATTGTTTGTGTACATATTGACAATAAAAAGAGAAAAGCGCTTCAGCAATGAAGGATCAAATGTCATTTTCTCATTTTTATACAGAATGGTATGGATGCAGTCAAAAATAAATATTGTCCTATTTTGTCACTCAACATCCTTAGTATTAATAATCATAACCTTAGGGTAAAGCTTTTCCATTTATTGATAAATGATAATCTTTATTTTGTCAGTATATATCTCATGAAACACACTGAAATTTGTCCTTTGCTATAAACCCATCACTAGTTACACTAGAGCAGTGGGCTGCTGGGAGAGGTTGGGGTTAAGGGCCTTATTTACCTCTCTTAACCACCTCTGTAACTACTAGACCTCCACCTTTAGGCAAATAGTGTGTTTATTTCTATTTCATAAACAAAAAAAGAGCTAATTATTAATAACTGTAGCCTATTTCATGAATTAACGTTCCTTCTCCCCTCATCCAATGAACAGCTGTGACAAGAGTTTAGAAAATTGTTACCTGAAACACACACGCACACTTTTTTTTTTCTTTTAATCAACTTTGATCAGAAATTCGTAAAGGTGGAAAAATGGATGGGGCTTCCGAACATTGTGTTAAGTTTCCTCTTTGAATTCCAGTAAATAAGGTTATTTCCAATCTACAGTTAGGTACGTGACAGAATCCAAGTATTCTTCATCCAATTAGCGGCCTACTATTCACATGACGTATCAATGACGTAGTTGTAGGCCGGCGTTTTATGTTACGGTCGCGACGTCAGACGCTCAGGGCGAAATAAATTTGTCAGAATCAGATAAAACAGAAACGAAAGAAAACCTTTTGAAGAAAAGCATCCAATGCTAGCGTGTCTTAGTTTTTTTTTTTACAGTCTCCGGTTATTCCGTAGAGTTATTTTAAAGGTAGATATAAAGTTAAAGTTTTTTTCTTCGTTCGCGTGATATCTTATCTATATCGAGTTGGAGGTTAAATTTAAATATCAGTTAATTGTGCTATCTTTCCAGCAGCACTTTATCTGAGTCTGACTGGTAGCCACACATACTGATTAGAATACCTCTCTATCTGTTGTGGTAGCGGCAGGTGTTTTTAAATTCAGTTTTTTTTTTTATCTGTTCATTGAATAACACTGGCAGGACACAGCTCCTCTCTCCGGAAGATGGACCCGAACGACGACAAGCGAAGCCTGCCATGCAGCAGGTGAGAAGTACCTAACGAGATAATAACTAACATATTAATTTATTCTTATTACTTTATTAGTTTATATCGTAAAGTAAATGAAGCTACTGTGTGGTGGACAGGATAACAGGACGATGACCCTTTCCCTGAAACCATGGACGGAAATGTTTTCTTTGTTATTCACAACATCCGCCTTTTTATTCAGAGGATCGCAACATCCAGATCCAACATTGGTTATACTTTATAATCTTCAACTGATTGAGTAAATACAATAAAATATAAAAGAAACAATATGCACACATATTGCCACACTCACGATATCACTGTGCAATTGTGTTCATATTGTTTCTCTTCTATATTTTATTGTTTGTTTTGTCTTATTTTATTCGACACTTTTAAACTTATTTTACTTGAATTTCACTACCAGAGCTGCTTAACTGCATGCCATTGCGATATTGTTCTGAACAATGTTTTTCAATGACAAAAAGTATTTTCTATTCTATTCTGTTCTGTTCTATTCTATTCTATTCTATTCTATTCTATTCTATTCTATTCTATTCTATGCTATTCTATGCTATGCTATTCTATTCTATTTTACAAAGTAACCTTAACCTATACTTGTCTTAGATGTTTACTGAGATTGCCTTTATGAGAAGACCTTTAGTCCAGTAGTCTGTACCTAATAAAATATATTGTTTATTACATGTTGTGAAGTGTTTGGGCAGTTATAGTCTAACTTCGTTCCACAGGACCTCAGCACAAGTAGTTTGAAATAAAATGCTGGGCAGCATGCAATATCAAATTTCCAATTCTTGCTTTTATTCTTCTGGATGGGTACCCAAAGTTTAAAGACAGATAATTATTCAAGACCAGTAGGGTGTAGGTTGGGCTCAGAATTAGTAGGAACAGAAAAAAAGGCAAGCAACTGATATGCATGTTTCCATTTTGATGACAGCTCACACCACCTACTTAAGACAAATTTTAACCTTGTCTATATTTAAAATAAAGTATTCTGTTGTATCCCGTTGTCTACCTCAGTGTTTGCTGGTTACACCTGTTTACAAAGTGATCTTTGTAGTACATCATCTAACCATGTATCAGTCATAATATAAGTACACAGAATTCTTAGTTCTCCATAGATAATTACTGCTGATATATTTTGTCTTATGTATTGTTGTACACACATCTGTGCCTCTTCTCTCTCTGTTCCCCATCCTCTCTGTCCTATCCCTCCTACTTTCTTACTGCTCCCTCCATATAAGGTACGTCTTCCTCAAACTTTCCCTTAAGGGAAAGTTTTTGCCATTGTTTGGCGTCAAGGTTTTTCTCCCCAGCCAAGTTTATTTACTTGCCATTGTTTCTTTAATATTTTCTTGGCAGTCATGTTCTGGGTCTTTGGAAAACAAATGCTATTGTACTAAGCAATATATAAATACAATTTAATTAACTTGTAATAACAATAAGTGGGCAGTATGATGCAATCATTTCATACTTGTACATTTTTTGTAGTTGTATTTCTAGAACTCACATGCAACCCTAAAGGTCCAGCTTAAAGGTCCAGCTGCTTCTCCCTCAACCTACTATACAGCATTTGTACTGGATTTCTGAGCTTTCTAAAATGTATACTTGGATTAGATGTCGGGCAGCACGGGTTAGCACTGTTGCCTCACAGCAAGAAGGAGTTTGCATGTTCTCCCTGTGCTTGTGTGGGTTTTCTCTGGGTATTCCGGTTTCCTCCAAACAGTCCAAAAACATGTATGGGGTTGATTGAGAAGTCTAAATTACCCGTAGGAGTGTGGGTGTGCATGGTTGTTTGTCTGTATATGTGGCCCTGCAATGGACTGGCAATCTGTCCAGGGTGTACCCCTGCAATGAGCTGGGATTGGCTCCAGCAGACCCCTGTGACCCAGTAATTGGATTCATTGGGTATAGAAAATGGATGAATGGAGGTTTAATTTTTCTAATTTACTGCCTATATGGCAAATTTGTTTATTCAATCACTAATCAAGGGCAGTAGTACACTGGTATAACGATTTAGTGTGATTTCCAGATTTAAATATGTCTTTAATGTTCTCCCTTTCCTCATCCTTTTAGCCCTGTTTGTGTGCACAACCCACATCTGGATGCACTTAAGGATGACATCCTCTACCACTTCAGTCTAGGAACTGGAACTCATAACCTGTCTGCTATGTTTGGTGATGTGAAAGTAATGAATTTTAATACATTTGTACAGAGAATAGCAGATTACATAACTATCACGACTGTATTTTATGATGGCAGCAGTATGATATTTTCACAGTAGATATATATATATGCACTGGTGTCACAGACTACAGTATTACATGATCATTGTGAGTTAAAATTACCTTTAAAGGAACGAAACAGCATTTTAGTTGTTGTTATATGTAACAATTTGACTAAAAGTACATGGAATGAAAATCAGTTTTCATGCCAGTGTATACTATGGAACTAGTACTTAACTGCAATCATGTTGTATTTACTAAGCAGATATGCTTGTTTTATTCTAGTTTGTGTGTGTCGGAGGCAGTCCCTGGAGAATGAAAGCCTTCACTGAGTACATTGCTGCTGAGCTCAAAATGGAAGACCCCAAATCAGAGTATCCCAACATATGTGCTGGAACAGACCGTTACGCAATGTACAAAATTGGACCTGTCCTCTCTGTTAGTGTACGTAAAAGCAAATTTTATTTTATTTGGGTTTTCATAGAGCACTATATTGATTTATTTTTTTCTTTTTTACAGCATGGGATGGGAATTCCATCTATTGCTATAATGTTGCACGAACTAATAAAACTCCTCCATCACGCACGTTGCACAGATGTTACAATTATACGTATTGGAACATCTGGGGGAGTAGGTAAGATCATTTATTTATTTTTAACACCTACAGTGGCAAGAAAAAAAGCCCCAAACCCTTTAGAATGACTTGGTATTCAGCACTGATGCGTGCTGTATATTCTTCCCGAATAAGTCGGCCTTGGTTTCATTACTCAAAGACAATTCAGTAAACACAGCTCGCTGTAAAGTGGTGTTTATGCTTTAGGGACTCATGGGATAAAAAGAGTCAGATGAGTGGGAGGGCAGGAGGAACATGTGATAGACTTGATGACAATTAGTTGCACAGTAATTCCATATGGTTACCTTCTCTTGCCCCTTTAACTTTCTTGTAATGCATCTAATTACAACGTGTAAACACTACTAATACCTCAAAATGGCCTTCGCCCATATAAACATGTGTTTGGAAATTATTAGGACATTTCTGGATTTCATTTAGTAATAAGCCGTTGTGATCAAATGAGTGGCATGCTACAGGAAAGTCAGCTACAGAGCTTTGTTTTAAAATATTTTTAAAAATACATTTCATTTATTTTAATGCCCAAATAATTTCATTGTTCTAAATGATACATCAATTGGTTCATTGGTTATTATCTTGTTGTTTACTTTTGTGTAATTAACAATTGACCTCCAGTATAAGTAAAAGAATGTGATGAAAATTTGATTCTTGCATCTGTCTCCATTGTAGTGGAATATATACCTAAAACACAATCCACAATCTGTTTTTTTTGTTTGTTTTTTTTCCTGTTTTCATTTTTTAGGCCTTGAACCTGGCACTGTTGTTGTTACCAGGCAGTCAGTGGATGCAACTTTTCAGCCAAAGTTTGAGCAGATGATCTTGGGGAAGACGGTGGTGCGCAGCACTGATCTGGACCAGAGCCTGGCTGAGGAGCTGCTGCAGTGCAGCAAAGAACTGAACCAGTTTGAGACGGTTATAGGCAACACCATGTGCACACTGGACTTCTATGAGGGTACGAGTTCAGTACGGGGTACTGATGGGATCTGTGTTCTGTTTGCAGACATTTACAGTCTCCCACTTTGTTTCTGTCTCCACTCTCCAATCAATCACTCAGGGCAGGCCCGTTTGGATGGTGCTTTCTGCTCCTACACTGAGAAGGACAAACAGGAGTACCTGATTAAAGCCAGAGAAGCGGGAGTCTGCAACATTGAGATGGAATCATCCGTTTTTGCTGCTATGTGCAAACTCAGTGGTTTGAGAGGTAAGAAATCAAAATACAACCATCAGAATTTCAGTGTTTCTAAGCAGAATTTTATTTTTATACCTCTTTGACTTACAAACGTTCTTGTCTTGTGTGAAGCTGCCGTTGTTTGTGTAACTTATTTGGATCGACTGAAGGGAGATCAGCTGACCAGCTCTCATGACGTTCTTAACACTTACCAACAATATCCTCTGATACTAGTTGGTTACTACATCAAGAAACATTTGAAGGCCAAAGCAGAACACAGCTAAGTGCAATATGTTATGTTAATATATATATATATATATATATATATATATATATATATATATATATATATATATATATATATATATA